>APFE031605228.1:31336-49207 GCA_000404065.3 Pinus taeda | reverse complement strand
TTGGTAATCTGGATGGACTACCAACGAAGACTCTCCTTCTTCAGGTGGACCTACTCTACTGCCACTAGGAGGAGTTACAAGGATTTTCAAACCTTCGTAATGATCTGGGACATCTTCAGGAGGTTCACCCCGCAATATACGGGATCTCCTCAACAAATCGGCCACGGTAACAACTTCAGGTGACTCGCCCCGAAGTCTACAGGACTGTCTTGGTAATTCAGCCACAGTTAAAACTTTTAACTACTGCACACGAAAACAAAGTAAAATCTCAAAGCAAACCACCTAAAGTTGCTAAAGAACCAATCAAATTTCAAACACATGCCTAAAGAATCTAGGGCGTCAAACCCCACACAAACAGTAAGCTCTCCGGACCGAAAACACTAGTTGGTGATGAAATCCAACCTCGTAGGATTCAGTACAGAAATGGTGGGTGGAACAGTTACTCCGGCAACCTGCTTAATGAATAGACTAGACCAAGTTCCTCCACTTTAACCGTCTCAAGTGAAGTGAACCCCCCAGAAAATCCAAGTGAGTCTAGCCGACGTCTGCTACAGGTACAGTGGGATATTCCCTCCACCGTCACCTTGGGTAGAATCCTAAGATAATGGTCACTAAGGTCACCAACAACAAAAAATACACCTAGGGGAACAGTCTACACTCCGACAGCACGCAAGGGCAGAGTATCAAGCTCAATCCCCTTACCGGCTCCTTGACAATAATCCAAGTTTTACTCGATAAGTGACCCTAGGCTCCTCGACAATGGTTAATATGAGGTTTACTGTTTGTAATACGTGCGTGTCCGGCGTCGTTCCCAACGAGGGAGGATTGATCCCCTCACTGGTTCGAACACGAGCTCGTGCTTCTCCTTTAATAGGATCTTTCCCAGAGTATAAATGCAACAGTTGGATTTATCCTATCACAAGATAAGCTACTTGTTTGGTTTTGCTGTCTTGGAGAGTTAATTACTCTCCTACTCCAAGACACTAGCCTGATATATATTGGTGCTTCAGAGCCCTAGTAAAAGAAAAGTTACTAAGTTGATTTTACTTTAAGCATTAATTTTATGGCTTTTCTTTAAGACAAAATGTAGTGGAGATGAAACTGATGGTGTGTAGACTCGACTCAAATCCACTAAAAAGATGCACTTAGGATGATTTACACTACTTTCTTTTTCAATGAATTCCCTAGCTAAGAAAGTTGGAAAATGCAAAATTGATAAAGGCAACTTTCTTAACAGACAGTCAAAGAAACAATCTCTTTATCTTTTCCAAGCATACAACACATTACCACTCATTACTTGCACGAAAATTCCTTTCTCTTTCAAAATACTTCAAATGCTACTTAAAACAAACTTTTCAAAGGAGATGTTTTTGTATTTTTTCCTATTTAACAAAGCATATAGAACTATTCTAACAAAAATCAATCTCAAAATTTATAAAAATCTATGAAACACTCACTCAAAAGCAAATCAAAAGGAAATTTACCTAAAAGCAAACCTAATGAGGCAAAAGTTTACAAAGATGATTCCAGGTTGTTTTACTCGGAAACAATCAAACCAAGGACCAGCTCATGCAGAATCATAAACCAGTCAAAAACAAAAATCAAACTCTTTTGTTCTTTTTCTCAAGAATGAAATTCACAACTCAATCAACAAGCTTCTTCGAAATTCCGCAAAGAGACAACACAAAGGTAGGTTGCTCACACAGGTAGACTTTATGACATGTCCGACTCCTAAGAAGACTGATAAAACCAGAGAGATCCAAGGTTTCACAACTTCTAAAGTCAAAGTCACTACAGGACCAATGCAAAAATCAAACCCTAAGGCTAGAACTTCTAAGAATTTCACTAAAACTCTTGATGCTAACGAAACAAGTTCAGGTGAATATCTCTGATAGATAACCAGTGGATGTGGGCAGTAAAAACTAAATAAAGACAAAATCTAAGAGGAAAAATGGAAAAAATGGAATTTTCTCAATTTTTGATAGGGTACAAAGGCAGCCTGTTTGCACAGGTGCGTGCACGCTTTGTGTACAAAGCTGCAGTGTGTACAGGTACGCACTGTGCTCAACTCAGAGGGTGCGTACTACTGGAAAAAACCAATAAAAACTAAAATCTAACTTAACTCTAAGCTAGCCCACCCAAATACACAGTCAAACAACGAAAAACCAAAAAAGAAATTACTTTTTTCAAATCAAAGTTTCACACAAAGGAAAAATCATTCACATCAATGGAGTCCCCAGCGGAGTCGCCAATTTGTCATGCGGAAAGAGTTAATCTTGCGGACAAAACCAACCTCCCTAGAAGCCTAAGACTTTCTAGTGACAAACAAGAGCAATCCTTCTCTAAACATACATTATCCTATGAGAAACCAAGTGTTGTTCGATCCTACCTCAAATCCAACGCTTGTTGTAGCAGTCCACCCTTGCTGATCCAGATGAGCTCCTCCTTCACTTTAAGACCTGCATACACTAACAGTCAAACGATTACATAACACCTGAATATTTCATAAAACAAAGCATATTCATCATATAGACCAAGGAGTACATGAAATAATTCATTAACAAATCATTGAGAAGAATGGACTTATTTGTATTAAATAATCAAAAAGGAACCATTACAACCTAAGCCTTGGTGTTGTGCAAGCTCCTCCCAGGGTCCAGCAAGAGATTTCCTCTACTTTGACAAGCTCACCCACTTCCAACATGGAAACAAGAAAGGATAGTGATCTCTCCTCACAAGTCAACAATGGAAGTCCTAATTCCAGCAGCATTTACCCTTTAGAATGTTCAGCTTTCAACCTCCCCTCCTTTGGCCCAATGCCTATATTTATAGTATTCTAGAAGAGGTTATTCAGTTCCAACATCAATGGGATACTCCCTCTTTTGGATGGGGTAGCTCCTCTCTTGATGGGATAAGCTCCTCTATCATAGGGGTGCATGAACCATCTGGAGGCGCTCAATACACGTCAAAAACTCTTCTAGAAGGCTCTAGAAGTGACCACAAGTAACTTTTTAAAGATGAAACTCGCGCCTTTTGACCTTTACAGGGGTACGCACCCATCCTTTGGCTTACAGAGCATACAAGTACGCAGGCACAGTGTGTTTGGGATGCGTACACGCAGGCAAGGTAGAGAAAACCTGCGTACCCAGAGATAAACATGTTTTTAAGTGACTTTCTCTCTTTTTGAAGTTTTTTGACATGAAGAGCAGAGGTATGGGGCTTGACAAAGAGGACAATGTGGCTATTGATGAGGCCACATAAACTGCAGATAGTCAAGGTGACAAAATTCAGTGTAACAGCCTCTGCAGAAGGAGCCTCATCATATCCCTTTCCTTTGTCAGGAGCTTTAGATTTACGGTCCATTTTGAAGTGGCCTTCCTCTCTGCATTTCCAGAACACCACCTTTACAGGTTTTGTTGGAGATTAAGATCTCCCTCCAGATTTAGATCTCCCACTCGATGACTTATTTTTGTTTCTTTTCTAGGACCATCCTCATATGGACAAGGCATCACCATTCTGGCTCTCCATATTTTTCCATCTCATCTCCTTTGTCAGCAAGGCTGAGACTATTTCATCAAACTACAAGGAAGTTGCATTGCTACCTATTGCAATAACCAGACTATCCCAAGAATCTGGTAGAGAACAAAACAAAATAATGCACTTATCTTCATTTGAAATTTTAATATCAATAAATGCTAACTGACTTACCATAGTATTAAATGCATTCAGATGCTCTGTCACCGAGTCTCCATCTTTCATCCTTAGGTTATATAGATTTTTTCGCATGAACAATTTATTCACCAAAGACTTAGATTGGTACAAAGTCTCTAACTTGTGCCACAAAGCCTTCATCGTAGTTTCCCTTGATACATTCAACAATACTGAATTTGAGACACACAATCGTATTGTGCTCTTCGCCTTCCAATCCAACTTCTTCAATTCTTGATCAGACACTCTTGTTGGTTTAGTACCTAGATCTATTATGATCCACTGATCTTTATCCGCCAACAGATCCTCCATCTTGAGTTTCCACAACTCAAAACTCTGACCATTAAATTTCTCAATCTCTATCTTTCCACTGCTCACCATTTTCTTTCACCACCAGAATCAATCTCACAGGTCTCCCATTGAACAGGGTCTACCACAGGCCCAATCGAAATCCCTCAGTAACAAAGGCATCCCCTTGAAACCAAAACTTCTCTAATACCAAATGTAGGTTTTAACCCTATATAGAAATTACCTACATATGAATTCTAAAACATAGAAAATAAACAATGCGAGAGCATAACACATAAAACAGATATACATAGAGATTTTCCCTTGGATCCCAAAACTAGGACTACTAGCTTGATTTTTCATTATGTTCCTTTCAATGTTATAATACATATTTATACATGCTAAAGCATCCAATACCATGAACCGAAAACCATCGCGTCCAATACGATGGACCAAAAACCATCGTATCAAAAAAACATATGCACAAAACCATAGGTGGGTCTACCCAAACCCCCTGTGACCCCCCCTGCTACACAATCAACGCAACGAAGGGGGGCTCTACCCCTCACTAACACCCAGTTAACTAAGTGGGCTAGTCAGGGAAAGAATATAACACAACCCAACAAGACTTGGATGAGGAAACAAAATGATGGCAAAATCGGTTACATGAGGTAACCACACCCAATTGCATCATGATGGTAAGATCACTACATTGCGTGATAACCGAGGTAGGAAATCTACCTATGTATGATTGGTTAATAGTGATGGATGAATTCTATAATTGCATTGCCAATATCTAAGTAAGCATAAAAGAATGTAATTAAAGCATAAAAACTTAATCTAAAAAAGCTTGGAAGAACTGAATCTTGTTCATCTTAGTTCTAGGTCATGGAGTAGAGGCTCTTTCTTAAGAGACCTAGTTGTCCTTCCACATTCAAGATAATCACTAAAATGAAGCAATATTCACTTAACACATTCCATAAAATAAATTCACATTAAAGATATTTACAAATATTTGCAACAAATGAAAATCATAAACATGTTGAATAAAATTAGAGTATGCACAAACATGAACATCATACAACAAATTATACCTAGCTTGGTATGGTGGCCCTCCAATATTGCTGGTACACTACTAAAACACTCAACTAAAAAATCTCATTCACTGCATCAAATACAAAGGAATCATGAAAAAAAATCTTTATCTTCAATTATCTCAAAATAATAAGTTTTTTCTACATAGTCTAACTATGAATGCCTCTCTTTAAATATGAAAAATAATAACCATATAAGCTAAAATGTCTAAAAAAACCACCATTAATGTTATCCCACTTCATCGGGTCGAAGCCATCCATTAGTTACAATAAATCTGGAAGAATTCCAAAAAATCCTAAAACTGCCCCTTTTTAATAGGGATTTCTTGGCGATAGGTCAAGTTTGACCAGCGTTGATCGGTCCTGTATTTGCTCATTTTGACCAAGAAAATAGTTTTTCCTGCATACATGGTTCCTAATATTTCCAAATATGCATTTATCTCATTCCCATGTGTTTTACACATATCACTTTAATGGAGCTATTACGAGAATTTTTAATGTAGTCTACAATTAATTTTAAAACCCAGTTTTTACAAAAATTTCTAAAAATTGAAGAACATAATTTATTTACCTGAATATGCATAATAAGGTCAAAATAAGTCATATATTGATGATGTAAAGGTGGAATATTATGTAAATTAAGTGGAATTTTAATAAGAAAAATTGATCAAAATTGAGGAACAACATCTCCCCCTTGCTGATACTGAAGCATGTCCTCATGCTTGCTTTCTTCGCTTTGACCTTCTAAGTATGGATGTCCCTGCTGAAACTATACCTATACCTTTAGCATCTTGTTATGTAGATTGAAGTAAAATTACAATGCCTTCATGCTCCTCTGATTTATAGATGAAATCTTTTACCTTTTTTTTCATACTTGTATTGCCACAATTTCTTCTCTTTGAGCCATCTATAAGCTTGTTTTGAAATGAGCAAGTTTGAGTTTCAAGATTTTTGACTTGCTTTTATAATTTCTTGTTCCCTTTGGCAATTTTATTTTTTTTCATTCTACTTCTTATTTTCTTTCTTCAAATATGTTTCCATCATTTTACTATCCCTTATCTCATCAGTCAACTTTGCTATCTTCTTCAGATCTTCCTCATTGTGCAACTCTTCTCTTACCTCTTTAGCATATGCATGTAATGAAGTGGCTTATATCCAAGTTTTCACAAAATAAAATCCCTTTTCCATATGCTCTTCCTGAACTCTCTTTTCCAATATTTGTACGATTTCATCGATTTTTTCAACAATCTCATGTTCTGGTTCTTTCTCAGCAATCTCAAGTTCTAGTTCCTTATCTTGGTTACTTGGTCCTTCTGGAGACTGCCTTCTTGCCTTCCTTGGGATAGACAAAAATCATTTTTATTTTTCTACCATGACACTATCTTGTTTCTTTTTAGATATTGTTCTAAGATATGAAGGGGAATTCATAATACTTTTTATAATACGTAGTTTCTCAAGCATCCCTTCACTCCCTATTTCCTATTCTTTAAAGTCATTTTTGGCCAAGAACTCCTTCCAAGATGGACCTTTGTCTCTCAATTGATATTGAACAAATATTTTAATACCCACAATGGTATTGAGCTTCTGCTTTGTTTTTGGATCCTTCTATCATTTTAATCAAACTTCTTGAAAAGAAGTAAGCGATGTATGGGAAAAGAGTTGCATGTTCCTTTTGTGGTTTGGATAACCATGATGTTTCTAGATGTTGGAAGGAAATGGCCGCATACAGGAAGCGGAAGAAGAAAAAGAAGTAAGAAGCCAATAGGTCCATTGGAAAAGGAAAATGATGCTATCAAGAGGATGCACATGCAATCCACTTACTTCCATAAGCAAGGACATCTTGCTGCAAAGTGTTGGACACTAAATCCAACAATGCTTCCACTAACTCTGAAGAAATTGGAAAGAGAAGATGGCAGAAATGGAAGTGAAGATTCCATGAATGATGTGTCTCAAAATGATTCACATGATGATGCTGATGTGCAGGCAAAGGTAGTACCTTTCAAAAGGGATTGGTGAGGAATAGTTAGAGTTCTTATCCAATTAAGATTGCATGTCTATTGATGCCTCTACATTATGTTTCGTTTCAGCTTTGAAAGTACAATGTGCTTAAGTAAAATTTGATGAATGAAATGCATGCATTGCATGTGATGCCATGTTGAATTGAAAGAAGTTAACTTGGTTTCCAAATGGAGATAATGATGAAAGTTTCATCTTTTGGAAAAAGAGTCCTAATGTTATTTTTCTACATGCTTGACTTGAAGAGTCATTCGCTTTAAAGGCATGTTTTGTGGGCTTGTTGTCTAGTCCATCACTTGTATGCAGATGTAAGATGTGGAGGTGTTCAAAAGATGTGAAAATCTATTTCTTTTGTTGAAGTAGGAGTTTAGTCCATCTAGTTGTTGTCTGTATGCCTGTTGTTGTTAACAATTGTTGTTGGCAGCTTGTCAAATAGGGACAAATGAAAGTTTTGTTGAGAAGATGTACTTCACATTTGTTGAGCCACCTTGGATCAATTATCAAGGCAAAGAAGCTCAAACTACCTTCTATGACCAATTTCAGTAGAAGTTCTACAGAAAGGCAAGGAGGAAAACAGTTCTTCTTAGGAAAACCAGCCCATCCAGAGAAGGGAAGTGGTCAGAAACTTTGGTTCAGAGGCACTATGCAAAGACAAGTGTAGGGAGGCTAAAAGAAGAGGGTGAATTATTCTCATTTACTATTCAGATCAATATATCAGTCTTTTAGAGACCAAAAGTTCTTTTAGTGGGAAGGCGTGATCCAAAAATGGATCCTAGATAAACCTCTAAGTCTAAAAGACTTCATGCAAGAGGTAAAATGTTCCAAATGGCACAAATCCTTTGTGAATCAAAGGAAAATGAAAGTCACAGGCTGCTCTCAGAAATGGTCTCATTACAAGGATCCCTCTATTCTGAACCCAACACAACTTAAATGGGTGAAAATGGACTTCATATGCGAAAGCTATCATAAAATGAAGCTGCCCTTTTCAAAGGAAAAAAGAGGCAAAAATCCCTTGAATAATGGGTCTAAAAACCCTCTAAGTCTTCAAAATCTCCGAAAAGGGAAAAACAAGCACAAAAATTGGACGTTAAGAAACATTGGGTTACACTGTCGGGCCTTAAAAACATGGAGAAAACTCTGAAAACAAGGTTATCGGGATGCTTGAACAGTGGTTGCATAGGGGCAGATGGATCTAGCTGATCAACGGTCTAGATCTGATTGACAATCACAATCGGAGGTGGCAATTGGCGGCATAGCACGATGGGCTAGGCCGATGCGATAACGTGACCATTGCTATTATTGGATTGCAGTTGGCACTGACATAGACCCTGTTAAATGAAGAGGCCTCAGGCATAAGTGATTTGCGATTATGACTTGTCGTATCACAACATTGCATTGGCATGTCACAATGGAGTGGGGCCACACACACACACACACACACATATACGGGAAATCCAAGGAACTAGACCTGATAACACTATCAACCATATTGTATGGACCCTGAGATCTGCCCAATGCCACTTTTGAATGTATTTACGTATATTTCATTGTTTAATGAAAATGCAAAGGTGAAGTGATATGCAATGTAAACCGAACCCAAGAGGGTTCCAGATTGGAAATATATATGATTTCAGATCCGCCCAAAGCCATTTTATATTAATTTTCATTGTTTTCAATGTATTTTAAATACAAAAGGAAAACCAAGGAGTAGGCCAATTACAATATGCGGTGGAGATCCCCAGGTGGACCCGATGGTGCTATAAAGTGGGATTATGAATGTTTCAAGTCTGATATATTGTGTTTTATTCCGATTTCCCATGTTTTCATAACATTCTCTATGTAAATAGAGAACGACTGTTACTAAGAATTCAAGCGTCGATTGGCCTCACCTGTTGCAGAAACAGGTGGCCGCTTGCCCTGAGTACATTATTCAATGATTAATGAATGCTCAGAAGAGTGATTCAAGAAGACATGGCTAGAAGTTATAGTTCTAGAAAGGGAGAAGCAACAGGAAGTGCGTTTTTTCTTTTAAGCAATGAATGCCAAAGAAAGAGCGTTGATGGGTTGTTGAACAGTGGCCAAGCTATTGCAAGTTGTTGTTTGTTGCTAAATGCTTAAGGTAATAGCAGCAAAGAAGTGAGGGAGCCTTTAGGGTCGCTTGAAGTTCAAGTGAAAAGTCAGAGAGAGTGAAGGTTATAGAAGGCAGAAAGAAGCTAGAGCCAAAGAGCGAAGAGCGAAGAGCCAGAGCCAAAGAGCCAAGAGTTAGAGCCAAGAGGCAGAACTAGAGCCAAAGAGCCAAAGTCAGAGCCAAGAGCGAGAACCAAGAGCCAAGAGCTAGAGCCAAGAGCTAGAGCTTCAAGAGCTAGAGGAGATTAAATGGTGTCTGAACCCACTATTTTTGTGTAGAATAGCAGAAGTTGAGTCAAATACTAGTAAAAGACTTACACCATAATCCCAGAGAGCCTATTTGAATTAACTAGAGCTCATGGAGATGTAGCCCAAGAGTTGTGGGTGAACTCCGAATTAATATTGTTGTCTATGTGTCTGCTTTATTGCTGCATTATATTCACTGCTTTATTTACTATTATATGCATTTATATATCAGTTTCAGCACACTAATTCAGAACACATAATCGGTGAAAACAAATACAAGCATATGCCCATATTTAAAAGAATTTCTTAATTCCGCATTGGTTAATCAAATAGACTTGGGAAATTTCAAGCTTTGGAAGTGGGAGAGGTTCTTGTAAGCTAATCAAGAAGCCTAATAGCTCCATCTTCAAATCATCTAGCTTGAACTCTCTAGGTTCCATTCTTGTTTCCATGTGTTCTATATGCCAATTAATGTATACGTGGATAGTTAACATCCTCATCATAAACAAAAATACATGCACATATGTACCTCTGTCTTCTTATTCATGAGATTTTTAATCATGGATAATTATCATGGAAAAATAGATTACTTGATCTTTGAAGTTCTTAAAAAAAAAAATTAAATTATTATCTTGCTTGAATCCTTTTCAATTTCCTTGGTTTTGCTGCAAAAAGAAGTCAACTTCTCTTAAAAAATAAAAATTTCTCACTATATAAAAAAATATTAAAAACATCTTATCAATGTTTTACTTCTCCTAAACTCGTTCTTCAATCTTTGTTTTCCCAAGTTTTTTAAGAAAATCCATTCTTTGTTTGTCTACAAATGCTCACAGTGCATATAAAAAACAGGACTCTCTGTTTTTCAAATATAGCAATTTCACAAATATGCATGAGGGAATTTGAGCTGGGATACCTGAGCTGGAAGAAGACTTGTGAATGTCTATAAGTTAATAAATCATTTTCCTATGTTTAAATAGTGTCATTTGTTAGTGTTAGTGTCTTCACACTGCCATCAGTGATCAAAATCTGCTCTTTTTCATTTCATAGTTGGTGTCCCCCACTGATGAGTTTGCATTCCATTAGGTCGTGGATTCACTGATGGTAGGCTTTAGTTCCAGTTTTTCCCTCATCATATGTACTTACTGATCTTCTTTCATATATTTCAGTCATGGTTCATGCTCATTCTCCGATTTATTTCATTAGGTCTTAGGGTTTGGTCTCATTAGGTTTTAGGGGCCCTCATGATCAAATTCAATGATTTCATGCCAATAGTGATAAACAAGGATATGAGAGGCTGATAATGATTGTTAAAGTCATAATTTTTCAGTTTGAGAGACAAATGTAGTTCTCAACTCAAAACTTGTTTTGAGGTGAAAACAGAGTATTATTGTTTTCATCTTTATTTATGATGTAATTTTATTTTTTCTATAGGTAATATTTGTTCCAAAGCTCCTCCTAATCTTGTGATGTTGCCAAGCATCTATCGTTGCAAAAAATCAAAGTGATCTAGAGCATTAGTCTGCTTGCAAGCAAAAGAGAATAAACTTGGAAAACAAAGTATTAAAAAGACAAATAGACATTACAAAAGTAGGTTTTTCAAAAAAATAAAATCAAAAGGTGATCATATATAAACTCATTTTCTTCCTTTTTCATGCCATTGTGTCATTTGGAAAATCAAGAAGAGCCAAGGAGAGAAGAAAATCGATTTCTAAGAATCCTTGCGAAAAACAAAGGAAAGCACTATGCTTCTGGAGAAATTTGCCCCGCGGTGCGCTCTTGAGTGTTTGCACTGCGCTCCTAGCTTGGTGTTGTGCTCCTGGCATTTTCACATAGTGCTAATTGATACGGGCGCTGTGCTCTTGGACCGCCACTGCACTTCTATAGGGTGGCCCTGCGCTTTGACAAGAAAAGCCCAAAAAACATTGCAAGCCTCCGAATTTCGCCAAATCTCCTCCAAATTTCCTCTTGGCAAGTAAGTACGGTCATATCTCTTGTTGTTTAGTGTGCATATAAGAAAATTTTCTTGGTCTTTCATCCTTAAAATTAAAACCCTAATCTCTATTATAAAACACTAGTTTTCCTACCATTCACTTCATAAGCTAAAACCTTATTCCGACTATTGCTTTCACAATCTGTCACTCACTTATCACTTCCCAAACCCCCTCCCTCATAAATTTTTCCCATGCCTTCATTTGCACCCATTCCTCCAAACCATTGCCCATAGCACCATCCATACATTATCACAATGTGCAAACTAAGGTAAACATGGACAGAGACAGTGACTTTGAATATGGGGAGGATGTTGGAAATAATACTGAGAGGGGGGGTGAATCAGTATTATCAAGTCAAATATTCCTTTTTCAAAAATCAAATGATATACGCTACTTCAGTTAATTAAACCCGCGTATATACGCAACTATGTAGAAGGAAACCCGCGTATACCAAGCAAACTTTTAATTTACTTTATCTTTCTAATGATGATTGTTAATCTATGTTTCAGAATCAAATAACCAATAACCAGAACAATAAAACAGAGCAGAAAGACAATCACACACAAGAACACAAGATATAAGGTGGAAACCCAATGTGGGTGAAAACCACCTGCTGCAATTCGTCTCTATCTTCTTTTAAATTAGAAACTTTTTTTACAATGTACTGGTGCAGTCCTTTACCGGTACGCAGGCTGCAACCTGCAGAGAGATACAACCCTCTCTCATTCTCCAGCTTCTCCTGGAAGGGAGCTACAACCTCCTTTAGCTCTTGCACTAGCCAAGATACTAGTACATAGGTGCTCGTCTACAGAAGGCTACAACCTTCTCTTTCTTCCAGGGACCATGTCTCATAAATTTTCAGACTGGATCCATGAACATCAACCAATCTTCAATAATTTCTCCATCAATCAATCTCCTTTTCACCAATAGATCTGAATCAAGTAGATACTTCTCTTACAGCTGTACCCAAAACATAGTACCAGAAACTACACACCAAAATCTAAACCTAGAACAATAGCAATAAATAGAAGCAGCTAGATCACAACTCAAAATATATACGCTATTTCAATAACCTACAACATGCGTGCATACACCTCTGTGTTTGGAACAACCTGCATATACACTATTTTCATTCACTGAACTAGCGTGTATACGCGCCTTCGCTTCACTGAACCTGCATATAGATCTATAAAAGATAATTCGCACTTTTAGATATTCAAACATTAATTAACCCATATTATTAGTGTTATAGATCAAGCAAGTGACACATATAACATACCAAAATCATACAAAGATACTATCATTCAAGCTAAAAGATTATGACCCATCAATAGAACTTATCCTTCTCTTTGCGCTAAGGTTCCTCCTTTATTCAGATCTAGATCTGCACCATAACCCAATTACCAGTATTCCAGATCTACCACTTTATCTGATACTCAATAATAATTTAGGTCATCATTTTCCACATGATATCCTTCCTCTTTTATAGTCTTAGGCCTTCCATAATACCACGGTCCAAAACCATAATAAACCAATACCATGGACCCAATACTAGGGATCAACACATCTGACGAGACGCCATGGTCCAAAACCATAGGTTCAAATACCAAGGACTAACTACCACGGTCCAAAAGTAAGTTTTCCAACATATACCCGCTTTTGTAACGTCTAACCCGTGTGTATATGCGTCTTCGTCTAGATGAACCTGCGTATATGTCTTTTCCTTTATTCTGAAAGCCTGAACTGAGATATGTTACCAAAGAGAGTTGCCATCAAGGACAACACCTGTGCCATAGCTCTAAATTAGTGCCAAAATGCCAACAATCTCCCCCTTTGGACTTGATGGCAACCCCAAGATCCTCAAAGTCATTCTCCCCCTTTGTCATCAAGGGCAAAGGGTTGTGCTCCCCCTGAACGAACATGCTGAAATCTTTGCCCTGCTGTGCTGACCATGCTCCCCCTGACTATAGGCACGATCTGAAAAAGATGTTCTTCAAGAAGAAACATGACACATACATCATAAAAGACCTTCCTATCATCAAAAGACTCAATACATACATCCATCACCCAAACACGTGCAGATCATCCACCCAACCAAGTGGGGATACATCAGAAAATTACATATGACAACCAAGTACATTACATCTTCATCCCAGGCATAGTGGGGAAACCAAAATAGGCTGTTACATGACCTTGACACCATAACAAAGATACATGACATAGAGACGAAATATGTAGAGCAAGACTTATGAAAGTCAGAAATAACTGATAGCAGCAACATCTGTCAATCACCACTCAGATTAACAACCAATATTTCCTTCTATTCTCCCCCTGCCTTTGTTCCACGAGAGACCAACAACAGCTGAGAAATAGAACCAAAATCTTCTAAGATAATGCCAACAATGCATCATTAGAAGTTTATCTACTCTCCCTGAACCTGTGCCAGATGGTCTCTTTCAGACCCATGTCAGACAATTTTCAACCAGAGCCTGTCCCTTCTGATATCCATCAAGCCTCCATATACGTGACTTTCTCTGCACAAACCGGCGTATGTACGCAGATCCTCTTCTGGCAAATCGCGTGCACCCATTTTTCTCTAAAACAGATAAGTTTAACAGCAAGATGATGCATCAACTACTCCCAGCTTTTGTTTGAGATGTTCAAAAGTTTCCCTGGGCAGTGGTTTGGTGAGAATATCAGCAACTTGTTCCTTAGAAGGAACACACTCCAATTTGACCTTTTGTTCCATCACTTGTTCCTGGAGAAAGTGATACTTGATCGGTATGTGCTTGGTCTTTGAATGCATCACTGGTTTCTTTGAAATGTTGATTGCACTTGTATTATCACATAAGATGGAGATAGGTGGTGTACAAGTGATCTGAAAATCCTACAAGGTTTGCATCATCCAAAGGAGTTGAGTGCAGCAAGATACAACTGCCACATATTCCGCTTCAGCTGTAGATAAGGCAATCGAACTCTGTTTGTTGCTAAACCAAGATACTAATCTGGAACCCATAAAGAATGCACCACCACTTGTGCTCTTTCTGTCATCCACACTTCCAGCCCAATCTACATCTGTATATGCATGAAGAGTGAGATCTATATCTCTAGGATACCATAAGCCATAGTTTTGAGTTCCATGAAGATACTTGAAAATTCTCTTTACTGCCTGAAGATGAGTTTCCTTAGGATTTGCCTGAAATCTTCCAACTATTCCCACTGCATGCATGATGTTTGGTCGGGTACCTGTAAAATAAAGTAGACTTCTAATCATGGATCTATGGGTTGGTTGATGCATTGCTGCTGATTCATCATTTGCACTAAGACTGCATCCTGTAACCATAGGGGTACATACTGGTTTCGAATATTCCATACCATACTTCTTCAGAATCTGCTTGAGGTACTTGGTTTGAGACAAGAAGATTCCACCTTCATTTTGTTGGATTTGTAATCTAAGAAAGTATGTCAGTTCTCCAAGCAAAGACATTTCGAATTATTTCTGCATCACCAAGGCAAAGCTTTGACTCATAGCTTCTTCATTGCTGCCAAAGATAATGTCATCTACATATACAACAAGTATTAGCAATTTGTTATTTTTCTATTTTGATATAAAGATTGCTATCTACTGATCCTTTTGAAAAGCCTTGTTGATGAAGATACTTGTCCAAACGATAGTACCAAGCCCTTGGAGCCTATTTAAGACCATAGAGAGCCTTTTTTAGTCTGCTTACAAGATTTGGATCATTCCCAAGGATGAAACCATATGATTGCTCAATGTACACTTCTTCTTCTAAGTCCTCATTCAGAAAGGCTGATTTCACGTCCATTTGAAAAACTTTGAACTTTTGAAAACTCGAGAGAGAAAGGAACATTCGGATGGCCTCAAGTCTAGCAACATGAGCAAAAGTTTCTTCAAAGTCTATCCCTTCTTGTTCAGCATACCCTTTACAAACAAGTCTAGCTTTGTTTCTAATAACTTCCCCATTCTCATTCAACTTGTTCTTGAAGATCCATTTTGTCCCTATGACATTCTTATCTTTTGGTCTAGGAACCAACTCCCAAACGTTGTTCTTTTCAATCTGCTCAAGTTCTTCATCCATTGCCTTGACCCAGCATTCATCTTTGCATGTCTCTTTTACATTTTGTGGCTCAGTGGAGGAATGCAATTCCAAGTAGCTTGAGGCTTCTGCAATTGTTCTTCTAGTTTGTACAACTGCTTCCTTCTGCCCCAAAATCTGAGATTCAGGATGATTCTTTTGAACATACCTAGATGGAGTCTTCTCTTCTACCCTTATCTGTTCTTCTCGCTCCTCATGGGTTTCTTCTTCATAGGTTTCTTCTTCACCATCAGTCTGATTTTGAGGGTAGTCTTCATCCTCTTCGATATTTTCATGATTTACTTGCCTAGGAATGTATCCTTTTTCATCAACCACTACATGAATGTTGTCAACAATTCTTCCAAGTCTTTTATTGTAACACATATGCTTTTTTGTGGGGAGAATAACCAAGGAGAATTCCTTCATCTGCTCTAGGTTCAAGTTTTCCAAGTTGTTCATCATTATTCTTAATAGAGCATTTGCTTCCAAAAATTTTGAAATTATTTACCGAAGGAGTCTCACCATACCAGAGCTCATGAGGAGTTTGAGTGCTATTCACTCGGACATTTGTTTTCTTGAGAATAACAACCGCAACAAATGTAGCTTCACCCCAGAAGGTTGCGGGAGTTCCAGACTCATCAAACATAGCACGAGCCATTTGTTGAACTGTTCTGTTCATCCTTTCCACTACTCCATTTTGGTGAGGAGTCCTAGCTGTAGAGAATTCCCTTCTTATTCCATGTTCTTCACAGGAATCGAAAAATTCATTTGAAGTAAAATCCCCACCTCTGTCACACCTGAGGCACTTAATTTTGTGATCTGATTCATTTTCAGCCAAGGCTTTGAAAGATTTGAATTTTTCGAATGCTTCGTCTTTGTGCTTCATAAGTCCTAACCAAACCATCCTGGAGAAGTCGTCAATGAATAATATAAAGTATTCTTCTCCTCGAGGTGACCTTGTCCTAAATGGACCACATACATCTGTATGGACTAGCTCAAGACGCCTGCTAGCTAATCCTCCCTTCTCAGGGAAGTTAGTTCTGGTTTGCTTACCAAACTGACATGATTTGCATATAGTGTTGTCTGGAATTTTGATATCTGGAAGACCGCGAACTTCCTGGTATTTGCATGATTTCCTTATTTGTGAAAAGCTTAGATGCCCCAACCTCTGGTGCCATAACCATAGTTCATCATCGTTACTCAAATAGCATTGTTGTTGTCCTTCTTCAAATATGTATAAATTATTTGGAGTTCTTCTACCTTTGATCACTGTTTTTCCTGTATCAAGATCACGAACACTACATCCATTTGATCGAAATATTACTTTGGTTCCTTGATCACAAATTTGACTAACACTCAGTGGATTATGCTTCAAGCCATCAACATACAAAACATTTCAAGATTTGACTTTTTCTTTCAATTGAATAGTGCCTTTTCCTTTTATGACTGCAGGGGTATCATTTCCAAAAGAAACTTTCTTTCCCTTTTGGAAAACACTATATGATTCAAGTTTTTCTTTATCACCTGTCATATGCTTTGAACATCCACTGTCGATGTACCATTGATTTACTTGTCCTTCTGCATATAAAGCTATCCCACATCTTTCTGGTTGCAGTTCCCTCATTCTCCATGTTCTAGCACTTGAGGTTTGTTCCTTCTGAGTTGTCTTCCAAAACCTGCTCCTGCATTTAGAATCTTCATGACCGAAGTTATTACAAATAGAACATTCAATTTCATTTTCAAGGGCCAAAAAGTTGTTATAGGTCCTTTTCATAATCCCAGTCATACTTCTTTGTTTTTGAACTTCTCTAGTCATGATTGTCTTATAGGCAACACATTGAGCTACTTTGTGACCAAAGTTATGGCAAGAGAAACATTGGCCATTGAAGAAACTTATGCAATTATCAAATCTACCAGCCAAATGATTGTAGTTTCGATTGTCATCCATGCTTGAAGAAAATTGGGAAGATTTTACCTGAGGTTGGTTGTAGCTTTTGTTTGTCCTTAAGGTAGCTTGCCCCCAATTTTCTTGATAGTCTTTGTTCGTTCTTGATGAAGACTATCCCTGATTTACCTGATGATTTCTATTAGGCTTTTTCTCACTCCTTCTTGCTGCATCAAGATAACTTTTGGAGGTGGAAGCTTGAGATGTTTCACCATTATACCCCAGACCTGTCTTGATGAGAGGGGAATGCTGCACATTGATAATCTCATCCAGAGTTTCAGATCCTTTAACAAATTTAAGATTAAGAGCCTTTGTTTTCTCAATTTCTTTTCTAAGGCCAACAATTTCACATTCTAACT
>APFE031605228.1:0-28697 GCA_000404065.3 Pinus taeda | reverse complement strand
GGGGGGGGGGGTGAATCAGTATTATCAACTCAAATATTCCTTTTTCAAAATCAAATGATATACGCTACTTCAGTTAATTAAACCCGCGTATATACGCAACTATATAGACGGAAACCCGTGTATACCAAGCAAACTTTTAATTTACATTATCTTTTTGATGATCATTGTTAATCTGTGTTTCAAAATAAAATAACAAATAACCAGAACAGTAAAATAGAGCAGAAAGACAATCACACACAAGAACACAAGATATAAGGTGGAGACCCAATGTGGGTGAAAACCACCTGCTGCAATTCGTCTCTATCTTCTTTTAAATTAGAAACTTCTTTTACAATGTACTGGTGCAGTCCTTTACCAATACGCAGGGTGCAACTTGTAGAGAGCTACAACCCTCTCTTGTTCTCTAGCTTCTCCTAGAAGGGAGCTACAACCCCCTTTAGCTCTTGCACTAGCCAAGATACTAGTACGCAGGTTCTGGTCTACAGAAGGCTACAACCTTCTCTTTCTTCGAGGGACCATGTTTCATAAATTTTCAAACTGGATCCATGAACATCAACCAATCATCAAGAATCTCTCCATCAATCAATCTCCTTTTCACCAATAGATCTGAATCAAGTAGATACTTCTTTGACAGTTGTACCCAAAACACAGTACCAGAAACTACACACCAAAATCTGAACCCGGAACATCAGCAATAAATAGAAGCAGCTAGATCACAACTCAAAATATATACGCTATTTCAATAACTTGCAACATGCGTGCATACACCTCTGTGTTTGGAACAACCTACGTATACGCTGTTTTCATTCACCAGACCAAAGTCATACAAAGATACTATCATTCAAGCTTAAAGATTATGACCCATCAATAAAGCTTATCCTTCCCTTTACGCTAAGGTTCCTCCTTTATTTAGATCCATATCTGCACCATAACCCAATTACCAATATTCCAGATCTACCACTTTATTTGATATTCAATAATAATTTAGATCATCATTTGCCACATGATCTCCTTCCTCTTTTATAGTCTTAGGCCTTCCACAATACCACGGTCCAAAACCATAATAAACCAATACCATGGACCCAATACTAGGGATCAACACATCTAATGAGACGCCATGGTCCAAAACCATAGGTTCAAATACCAAGGACTAACTACCATGGTCCAAAAGTAAGTTTTCCAACATATACACGCTTTTGTAACGTCTAACCCGCGTGTATATGCATCTTCATCTAGATGAACCTGCGTATATGTCTTTTCCTTTATTATGAAAGCCTGAACTGAGATCTGTTACCAAAGAGAGTTGCCATCAAGGACAACACCTATGCCATAGCTCTAAATCAGTGCCAAAATGCCAACAGAGGAGCCTTTCAGTGACAGTTCTTTGGAGAAGCACATGCAACAGAGGAAGCCTCATAAAGGAGGAAAAATCATCAGAAGGAGCCCACTTATTTGAGAGAATTACAGGCTTGACCACTTACAGTTTCTTATTTCAAACACCAAGCATGTTCTGAATTTTGTGAACTAGTGGAAAGAGCTCAATTTCACCATGAGTTGGCCAGACTTTTTGTGACTCATTTACATAACAATGAGGTGAAAATTGCTAGAGTAACCTTCACAATATCACCAGCTATCATTTCAAAGGCCACTAGAATTCCTAATGTTGGTGAAAAATGGTACAAGGGTCAAGATCTTGATAAGGATTACTATGAGCCTTACATCAAGCCTCAATACAGAAACCAGGTGAAGAGGCTTTTTCCCTTTAAATTTTTGGAGAACAGGTATGTCCCTTTAATTAGGATTATCATCAAGTATTTCACTTGTGAAGGCAAATTATACTGGTTTTATGCTTACCATATCAGACTCCTCATGCACTTCACCCGGGTAAAAATGATGAGTTTCCCATATTTCTTGTTTAGAAATATTGATAAAATAGCTTACATTGTGCAAAGGAAACCATACCCTTAGTAGTTGAACAACATCTACCATTACTCCTTAATCAAAATCATTGTTCTTCACCATATTAGTCTACTTAACATTGTTTGGGAGACTTTCATTGCTCATGAGATGTTTAGAGGTCCAAAAATCCCATCACAAGTACATCAAGAAGAAGGTGGGCCTCCTAGCCATGGAGAAACAAGGAAATAGGTCAAGGAGACAAAAAATGTTGAGATGCCAGTGTTTTTGACATATCAGAGAGGCACAAGAAAACATTTTGCAGCTGCTAGGCAAGTTTTTGCTCCATGGGATGTGGAAGGGACCTTGCCTTCTTCTTCCGTCCAGAGGAAAATGTTATCTCGAAAAGGTGTGGAAGGGGCTTTGCCTTCTACATTGACAAAACAGGTATAGGTTGAGAAGCTAAGCAAAGGAAAGGAAAAAGCACAGGGGGAAGATCCTGGTGATGAGGAGGAAAGAGATTTTGACCTGATTGAACATGAGGAGAAACAACAACACTTTACTCATCATGGAGTTGGCATCATTGACTTGGAGGCTCAGAATCAGGAAACTGTCAAGGACATCATCATAAAGGAAAAATAATCTCAAATGCAAGCTTTGGAAAATAACTTAGGGAGAGTCAAAGTCATCATCGGATACTTGGAATAGGAAAACAAGCAGCCGAGTGAGAAACAAGTCCTCATGGGGCTGGAAATAGTCAAAGCTATTAGACAAATTATCAAAGAGGCTAATGTCCCATTGACTCCTATTGAGTAGGAGATTGAGAATGATAGAGAAACATGGCTTAAGAGGGTCAACATACATCTTGAAGGAATTACTGAGAAGGCCAATGGGGAAAAGGAAATGCTCCGACACATGGCATACCATTACATTACCCGCAACAAAATCTGTAACATGAGGATTAGAAAATTAAAGGCAAGGCTAAGGAGAGCTTTGAAAGGAAAAATAAATAAATATAGGTTGAGAATTTTGGATAAATCCTCCCTAGCCAATAAAAGTAGTTGATGGTGGTGCCCCATGCCAAATTTGGGAAACTTTTGAGAAGTTTTTGGATTTTGAAAATTTGAAATTTATAACAGAAATTTTCCCCAGAATCTTTTTCTTAGAGCATCATATGGAGAAAAGGTTTGCATTTTTGGATTCAATATGATGAGGACATGCACCCTAGAAATTTGCAAAATTTTTGGAGCAAATCTAGGTCACCAAAAGGTCCAAAAACTACCAAAAAGTGACCTCTTTGCCTTTTTTTGGACACACACAAGCAATCTTTGGAGATTCAAGTTTTTAGGGAGGAAATGATGTCCAAATTCAAAAATTCTAGCTTCTTCAAAAACTAGACTTGATGAACTTTCCAATGAGTTATCATGGGTTCAATTTGGTTAAGGGGACGACCTTCAAAAGTAGGTGGAAAGTGGCACTATGCTTAAGACCAGTGGTGCTATGCTTTTGACCATTTTACTCAGAAAATCAAAATTTGCCTGTTTTGACTGTGAATTTGATTTTTCTCTCCTCATGGATGATTTCACTAATGTAATTGATGACATGGCATGTAAATGTAATGGTAAAATAGTGTTGGATGGTAGATTCATTAGTTAGAGGTTGTTTTGAGGCAAATGAATCAGTTTCCCTACTTATAGAGACAAGTTGTTTGACTGCCTATATTCCTAGTCCTTGTTTGGAGATGGTTGAAACAACTCCTCTTCTCATGGTTTCAACCCCTGATGGTTAGAATGAGGGATTTAAATGTTTATATTAAGTATTTTCTTTCTCATTTGCAAGGGTTGGATTTACTTGGATGCTCTGAACTTGACTATACATCATTGTAAGAAGTTTGGCAAGGAAATTAATAGGAGTTGCATCTATTTTTATGGGATACCTATGGTATGGTGTTTTTGAATAGTTTCTTCTTCTGTTATCAATTGTTTTAATGTATGCCATCATCTATTTCATTGCTTCTCACTAAATCATGTCAAGATAGATAGGTAGAATTCATTGTTTACAATGCTCTGCCTTGGGAATCATTTGATATTCTATGTTTTTCTAATGTTTGAGAAGGACACATTATTGCTACATGCCCTCCTTAGCTCCTCACTAGTATTAGACCCCTCATCTCACTTATCTTCCAGTGCTAAATCATATACCTACCTTGCCCCATAGAACACCTTGCATTCTGACCTAATTTCCCAAACCTAAACTGTCAAGCTCCATCTGATCCAGCAAACACCTGCAAATTCAATCAAAACATTTCGAGCTGCTATACCTAGCCCAAAATCTCACCTAATCCAGTCATCCTGAGTATGATTCATCAGGAGAGAGCCCTCTCCCACCCTGGTAGGGCTAGCTGCCAGGTTAAGCTTGGTTTGTGGTTACCCTAGAATTAACTCCGTTCAGGTTGAGGTCAATCTAGGCTCTAACATAGTGGCGACCATACTGGGGAGAGAAATCTTATTATGCCCTCAGTACTATTGATGCTTTTTAAGAAGTTCTGAAGTTTTGGATGATAAGTTTAGAATTCATTACGCTGAAAATTGGAAAGTTGTAACGCAATAAGAAAATATTTAGAATTTGAATATACTGGCTTCAAGAAGATACACCAGATCCAACCCAGATCCCAATCTTCCAGACATTGTTAATGAGACTCAACACATTGGCCGAAATTATAAGCAAGTTGTAGAGAGGCCTACTGTAAATGAAGAAACACCAAAAGAAAGTTCCTTCATTAGAGTCAATTCATTCCCAAAAAAGTTAGACACCTTGCAAAATATTGAATTCGATGTTAATTTCAAGAAAAGTCTATTCCGAAGTAAGTCTTTAAATTGGATTTACCAAACAATTATTAATCCTTCCATATTTCAAGATAATTCTGATTCATAGAGTTCTTATTCATAGCTTCTTCATACTCTTGTTTTCATACAAAACATTTTTGCAAAATCATCTCTCAAGACTCATATCCCATTCAATGAATTCTGAGATATTTTCACTCAAACTAGCCCTTAGCCTACACCTTCTTATCCACATATTAATCAGGCAACTCAGACTATCATCAATACCCCTAAGTTTTTAGAATCAACATCCGCTACTCTTAGTTCATCAGTATTCCCATCAGTTTCTAAAGTCCATTCTCAACATCAATTTATACCTACTATTCTCCTTCAACCTTTCATATCTGATGAAAAACCTATCACCCCTGCTTCTCCATCGACTGCCCCAATAAGCCCAATTAGTCCAACTGTTTTTACAAATCCACCTCGAATCATGGTTGCTCGATATGCTCCTCTCGTTCTGCCTCAGAATTTGGATGATATGCCCACTGATTACCAGAGTAAAATGCCTCTCTTTTATGCCACTCAAAGTATTGTAGCGCGACAGCATGTTGAGAGAATGAATGACTTTTTCCACTTGCATGAGGTTGATGAAGAAAATGTGACCATGAGATTATTTGTGCAAATTTTTGGAGGAGAGGTTCAAAAATGGTTTCGTGCTTTATCAGTAGCCTCCATTAACACTTTGTCGGTTCTGCATAGAAAATTCCTAGACCGATGCGAGGTAAAGAAGAACCCACTCCAAATTTTATACGAGTATGAAAATATCATAAGGAATGCAGGTGGAAGTGTGCAATATTACTGTGTAAGGTTCAATGTAGTTTATAATGCTATTTGGACTGACATTAAACCATCAATGGGGTTAGCATTGCTCAAATTTCCAGACGGTTTTGATGCTAATATGGAATGTCAGATACGAGAAAGAGATCATACCACACTTGAAGATATGTATAAGAACAATGTAAGTGTAGAAGAAAATCTGTTGGCCAAGAGAGCGAGGATGAAATATGAAAAGAAGGTGACTATAAAGGAAAGAGTAAATACCTCAGAAATCAAGATCGATACTTTGCTCCGGAAAATTGAGAAGATATTTGACTGGATGATTATTGCAGACAAACCTGAAACACCAATCAAGAACCCAAACTTTAGAGGACAACAACAGCCCCAATTTTGGGTTAAACAAAGGGAGCAAAAGGCACAATATCAAATAGCACAATAATAGCAAGTCAGGACTCCTTTGCAGTAGAACTATGTGCATGGAATGGAGGAGGATGATGATGAGGATCTGGTGGTTGAGGATAATCATTTCTTTTCCGCTGATGGCATGCCCATTTATTTGACAGAAGATGAAGAATATGTGGATGTTATAGATACCCAAAGGTATGAAGATTACATACTAGTAAATGAGACAGTTTTAGAGGATGAGTCTAATGATTATCAGTGAGGGTATATGAATGCCTTGACAGCACAACAGAAGCAATATTCATTGAGAAATAGAGATGTACCAATCAGTCCAATTCACAAAAGAAAGGAAGCACAATCCAAAAATGACTCTACAAGCATTCAGAAAAAAGGGAAAGAGTCTACTGATCTGACTTCCAGCAAAGGACCATCAACAAATAGCGCTGCACATGAAAAGAACAGTCAGCAAATTGCAGCAAAAGAAAAAGTTGAAAAGAAGGACCTTCTAGTCAAAGAGATATATAAATTTTCAGATTTTAGTTTAGAAAATGAGATTGCTAAATTAAAGGTTTCGATTCATTTGACTGAGTTAATGAAAAACAACAACTATAAACACTAGGTGTCCAAAATTTTGCATATAGATCCTTTATCTAATATGGTCAATGTAGAAGATGATCACCTTGAGCTCATTTTTGGCCCTGCCTTAGAAGGTCAGTCGGAGTTAGAGAAGTCCCTCAATTTTATAGAAACGTTAGACTACACAAGTGTGTTCTCCATAATTCCATGTTTGACTCCAGAGCTTCTCATAATCTGATGCCAAAAGCCATTATTGAGAAATTGGGCCTTGACATTACATGGAAATATCATGATCTGTATACCTTTGATTCTGGTAGGGTCCAATGTATTGGTCTTATCAAAGACTTGGTGGTGTCTTTAGACCAAATTCCAGCCAAGAATGTTCTGATGGATGTGGTTGTTGCTAACATTCCACCACGGTTTGGTATTCTTTTGTCGAGATCGTGGGGTGCAAAACTTAAAGGAACTTTACAACTAGATTTCTCCTATGCTACCATTCCCATGTTTGGCCAATTGAGAAAACTATACAGGAAAAGAAAATGAAGTACATGATTACTAGGGAGGAGAAACCACTTAAGCATCCAATTAATGTTGTACATACTGATCTAGAATATTTTGTACTATATTCAAATAGTGGTTTGAATGATGTTGATAGTCAGTTAATTGAAGTAGAAGATGTTCGAGAGATTTCAGAAAATGTTAGAGCAAACCTTGATCAAGAAAGATAGAAAATAGTAAATTCTTTTGAGCAATCCACATATCGGTAGGAACAAAAACATAGTGAACAACAAAAAAATGAAGAAATGAGTCAAGGAAAGGAAGAGAAGGAAACAAAATTCCAGTATCTAGAGGAAGAGGCAGGTCTTTGAAGCATGGATTTCGATTAAGCCACGGATAAGGATGGTGTCAGCATAGGGATTTTGATTAGCAGCCCTGCTTTTCAGCCTGACAAAGTCTCTAGTAATGTTAGAGTGTGTTCTTATAAATTGGCTTTTGACTGCTCTAACAATGAAGCAGAGTATGATGCTTTGATTGCAGGTCTAAAAATTTTGAAGAAGCTAAATGGTAAGAGGATTTCGTTTTATGGAGATTTAGAGCTTGTAATCAAATAGGTGAAGGGAGAGTACCAAGCAAAGAACCCACGGATGAGAGCCTACAGAAATGTAGTCCTAGACATCTTGCGAATGTTTCTTGATTATACTTTGACAGTTCTACCCCATACTCAGAATATTATTGCAGATTCACTTGCCACTACTACAAGCAATTTGAAGATCCCAATGAACTCCAACAACAAGTTTGAAATAAATGTCAAACACTGGCCTGTTGTTCTGGATAATTTAAGGTATTGGCAAGTGTTTTTGGATGATAATGAAATCAATACTTTTCTGTAGAATGAAGGAAATTACAAGGATGTTTCCATATATGATGACTATGATACAGATGAGCAAGAGATTGAGGTGAACCAAATGGAAATATTGTAGCTGAAAGACAACATTATTCCTAAAGGTCTTATACCTTTAGAAGAACTTTTTGATCAAGGTGATGTGGCTAGAAAGCCAAGCTTGGTGCCTCCAGATAAATATGTTGAGGATGTCAATCTTGGAACAACAGATAAGCCCAAGTTTATGAAATTGTCCAAAGCATTGTCTCTCGAGGTAAAGACTAAATATGTTAGATTTTTATCTGAATTCTTTGATGTGTTTGCCTGGGATTATTCAAATCTGAAGGTGTATGACAAAGATATAATTCAACACACAATTCCCATCAAGCCAAACAGAATTTGTTCAAACAGAAGTTGTTCAAATAGAAGTTGAGAAGAATCAATCTCAAGATGTTGCCTTCTATTGAGAAAGAGGTAAACAGATTATTCAAAGCTGGTATAACTATCCCAATCATATTTTCTAATTGGATTTCGAACCTAGTTCCGATACAAAAGAATACCAGAGAAATTATATTGTGTATTGATTTCTTGAACCTCAACAAGGTCTCTTTGAAGGACAATTACCCACTTCTGAAGATGGATCATATCCTACAATGAGTGGTTGGAGCATCCTGCATGTCACTACTCGACGGATATTCAGGTTATAATCAGATTCTAGTGCATGAAAGTGATCGAGACAAAAATGCATTTACCACACCTTGGGGAACTTTTTATTATGGTAAAATACCATTCGGTTTGAAGAATGATGGAGCCACATTTCAGCGTGCAATGGACACCACTTTTTCCAATGAAAATGATGTATTTCTGGTTCTATATTTAGAAGATTTGACAGTGTTTCCAGGTTCCGATGGTGAGCATCTTCACCATTTAAAGATTGTGTTTCAGAGATGTAGGAAGTTCGGGATATCTCTTAATCCCAAGAAAAGTCTCTTCGCCATCGATGAAGGAAATCTGCTTGGTCAGATTGTCTCAAAAGAAGGCATTCCCATTGATCCTTCAAGGGTGGAGGAAATTTAGCAAATATATTTTCCCTGGAACAAGAAGGAGATACAAGATTTTAATGGTAAGATGAATTTCTTATGTAGATTCGTACCCAATCTAGCTGAGAATTTGAGAGAAATAACTAATATGTTGAAAAAGGACAACATGGTTATATGGACAGAGGATGCCATGAAGTTATTTAATCTCATAAAGTAAAATTATCTATAGCCCCAATCTTGATAAGCCCTGATTATACTCAAGATTTCATCATATGTTCATTTGCATCCGAGTAGACCATGGCTGCAGTATTGATGCAAAAGAGAGATTAGCTGGATAAGCCCATTGCCTTTTTCAGCAAGACCATTAGAGATGCTGCCGTGTAGTACTATATAATTCAAAAACAGGCTCTTGCTCCGGTCAAAGCTTTGAAGGATTTTAGAGTGTATATTCTACACTCGCACATCATAGCATACATACCTAATGCAGCAGTAAAGGATGTGCTGATACAAACGATCGAAAAGGAAGGAAAGGAAAGTGGATTGTAGTGATGTTCGAATATGATATAGAGATTAAACCCACAAAGCTGATAAAAGGACAAGGCTTGACGAGGTTAATGGTTGAATCAAATCTGCATGTTTTAGATATCAATCTCATCATAGCCATGTCAAAAGATGAAGAACACTCTCTGATTCATGTGTCTGAAATGTTTCTTCAATCACCATGGTATTCAGACATAGTGTATGTAATTCAACACCTTTCACCACCTTCGGAAATGACAAAGAACAAAGGTAGATCACTCAAACTCAAAGCTGCAAAATTTTGTATTCTAAATAATGCCCTTTATTGGAAAGATCTGGGAGGTGTTTTACTTAACTGTTTGGTTGAAGATGAAGCTCAACAGGTGATGTATAACTTTTGCAAAGGTGATTGTGGTGGTCACTTGTTCTGGAAAACAACGGAAAACAAAGTGTTAAGAGCAAGTTATTACTGGCCATCTTTATTTTCAGATGTTTACAAAACAGTCATGAATTGTCATGAATGTCAGGTCTTTCAAGGGAAAAGAAAATTGTTACCTCTTCTTCTAAAACCTGTTAAATTTTATGCACCATTTCAGTAGTGAGGACTCAATTTCATCGAGGAAATCCTTCCAACATCATCGGCACAGAACAAATGGATTCTAATAGCAACCGACTATTTCACCAAGTGGATTGAAGCAATTCTGAATAGACAAGCCATAGATACGGTAATCATCCAATTTCTAGAGTCAAATATTTTATCTCTTTTTGGTTGTCCTAGTAAAATCATCACAGATAATGTAGCCGCATTCAAATCAAAGAGGGTGTTTGAATTTTGTAGAAAGTATAATATTATTTTGGATCATTCTATAGCATATTACCCGCAGGGAAATGGTTTGGCCAAATCATCAAATAAGTTGTTGGTAAACATCATCAAGAAGATGCTAGAAACAAATAAAAAAAGTTGGCACAGGAAGTTGGTTAATGCCTTATGGGCATACAAAGCGAGCTAGAAGAAATCCATAGCTATGTCTCCATTTGAATTAGTTTATGGCATTGACACAGTTTTTCCAACATCTCTTGTAGTTCCAGTTATGAGACTGTGACAGGAGGCTGGTAGTGAAGATGATGACTTTCAGTAAAGAATCAATCAAATGCTTCATATACAACAAACAAGGAATGAACTTTTCCAAAACACTTTCAAATTACAGGAAAATATCAATAAAATCTATGATTGGAAAACTAAATCAGAAAAAAGCCAGCTAGATGATATAGTGTTGCGGTGGGATGCTTAGAATGAGGATAAAGGGAAACACGGTAAGTTTGAGAAATTGTGGAAAAGACACTATAAGATTGCAGCATATAGAGGATAGAATGCCTTTTTGCTCAAGGAGATGGATGGTCAGGATTGTCCAGGAGGGCCAGTAAATTGTAGGCTCTTGAAGCACTACTACTTCTGAGGTGATTTCTGAAATCATGACATGATCATTGTACATTCCATTTTCCAATCATTGCAAATTTTCAAGGTAAATAGTCATTTTAGCTTGGGGCCCGAGGTGAAGGCTATAAATTTAGGATGATATGTGCAAATTTTGCTGGTTCTAGTTGAGTTTATAGTCATAGTGTGAGTCATGAGTTAGTTTCAGTTTGCATAGTGTCAGTTTTTAGTTTTTTTTTAAGAGTTTGACTCCATTGCCCAATAGATAAGGCTACTAGGTCTATGGTGTTCTTGGAACCTCCAAGGAGCTTCCATCCGTATTGGAGCTATTGTTAGTGTCAGTGTCTTCACACTGCCATCAGTGAGAAAAATCTTCTCTTATGCATTTCATAGTAGGTGTCCCATACTGATGAGTTTACATTCCATTAGGTCATGGATTCAGTAATGGTAGGGTTTAGTTCTATTTTTTCCCTCATGATCTGTATTTTCTGATCTTCTTTCATATATTCCAGTCATGGTTAATGTTCATTCCACAGTTTATTTCATTAGGTCTTAGGGTTTGGTGTCATTGGGTTTTAGGGGTCCATCATGATCAAATTCAGTGATTTCATGCCAATAATGATTAACAGGGATATGAGGAGGCTAATAATGATTGTTAAAGTCATAATTTATTAGTTTGAGAGAAAAATGTAGTTCTCACCGCAAAACTTCTTTTGAGGTGAAAATAGAGTATTATTGTTTTTATCTTTATTTATGATGTAATTTTATTTTTTCTATATGTAATATTTGTTCCCAAGCTCCTCCTAAGCTTGTGATGTTGCCGAGCATCTGCCACTACAAAAAATCAAAGTGATCTAGAGCATTAGTCTACTTGCAAGCAAAAGAGAATAAACTTGGAAAACAGAGTATTAAAAAGACAAATAGACATTAAAAATGTGGGTTTTTCAAAAGAAAAAATTAAAATCTCATCATATATAAACTCATTTTCTTCCTTTCCCATGCAATTGTGTCATTTGGAAAATAAAGAACAACTAAGGAGAGAGGAAATTCAATTTCTAGTCATCATTGAGAAAAAAAAAGAAAAGCGCTATGCTTCTGGAGGACTTTGCCTGGTGTTGTGCTCCTAAGTGTTGGCATTGTGCTCCTAGCCCAGCGCTGCCTGCTGGCATTTTCGCACAATGTTAATTACCATAGGCACTGTGCTCCTGGACCGACACTGCGCTTCTGTAGGGTGGCACTACGCTTTGACCAGCAAAGCCCAAAAAATACTCCAAGCCTCCAAATTTCCTCTTGGCAAGTAAGTATTTTCGTCTATCTTGTTTTTAGTGTGCACTTAAGAAAATTTTCCATGTATTTCATCCTTAAAATTAAAACCCTAATCTCTATTATAAATCCCTAGTTTTCCTACCATTCACTTCATAAGCTAAAACCCTTATTCCCACTATTTCTTTCACACTCTATCACTCACTTATAACTTCCCAAACCCCCTCCTTCATACATTTTTCCCACACCTTCATTTGCACCCATTCCTCCAAACCATTTCCCATAGCACCATCCATACATTATCACATCGTGCAAACTAAGGTAAACATGGACAAAGATAGACTTTGAATATGAGGAGGAGACATTCAGTGACAATTCTATGGAGAGGCATAGGCAATAGAGCAAGCCTCATAAAGGAGGAAAAATCATCAGAGAGGAGCCCACCAGTTTGAGGGAATTATAGGCTTGCCCACTTGTAGTTTCTTGTTTCAAACACCAAGCATGGTTTGAATTTTGTGAACTAGTGGAAGGAGTTCAGTTTCACCATGAGTTGGCCAGACTTTTTGTGGCTCATTTACCTAACAATGAGGTGACACTTGTCGGAGTAACCTTCACAATATCACCAGCTATCATTTCAGAGGCCACTAGAATTCATAATGTTGGTGAGAAATGGTACAAGGGTCAGGACCTTGATGAGGATTAAAATCAAGTATTTCACTTGCAAAGAAACATTCTCTCGGTTGTATGCTCACCATATCAGACTCCTCGTGTACTTCACCTGGGTAGAAATGATGAATCTCCCATATTTCTTGTTTAGAAATATTGATAAAATAGCTTACATTATGTAGAAGAAACCTACCCTCACTAGTTGAATAACATCTACCATTACTCCTTAATCAAAATCATTATTATTCACCATTTTAGTCTACTTAACATTCCTTGGGAGACTTTCATTGCTCATGAGATGTTCAAAGGTCCACAAATCCCATCACCAGTACATCAAGAAGAAGGTGGGACTTGTAGCCATGGAGAAACAAGGAAAGAGGTCAAGGAAACCAAAACTGCTGAGATGCCATTGTATTTGACATATCAGAGAGGCACAAGAAATATTTTTGCAGCTACTAGGCAAGTTTTTTCTCCACAGGATATGGAAGAGACCTTGCCTTCTTCTTCAGTCCACAGGAAAATGTTATCTCCACAAGGTGTGGAAGGGGATTTTCCTTCTACGTCGACAAAACAGGTATAGGTTGAGCAGTTGAAAAAAGGCAAGGAAAAGGTGCAGGAGGAAGATCTTGGTGATGAGGAGGAAAGAGATTTTGACCTGACTTAACATAAGGAGCCACAATAACACTTTACTCATCATGGAATTGGCATCATTGACTTGGAGACCCAGGATCAAGAAAATTTCAGGGACATCATCATAAAGGAAAAAGAAGCTCAAATACTTGGAACAAGAAAACAAGCGGCTCAGTGACAAACAAGTCCTCATGGAGCTGGAAATAGTCAAAGAAAATAGGCAAATTATCAAAGAGGCTAATGTCCCATTGACTCCTATTGAGAAGGAGATTGAGAATGGTAGGGAAACATGGATTGAGAGGGTCAACATACATCTTGAAGGACTTATTGAGAAGGCCAACAGGGAAAAGAAAATGCTCTGACACATGGCATACCATTACATGACCCGCAACAAAATATGTAACATGAGGATTAGAAAATTAAAAGCAAGGCTAAGGAGAACTTTGAAAGGCAAAAAAATAAATATAGGTTGAGAATGTTGGCTGAAGCTTCCATAGCCCATCAAAGCAGTTGATGGTGGTGTCCCATACCAAATTTGGACAAATTTTGAGAGGTTTTTGCATTTTTAAAATTTTGAAAATTATATCACAGAAATTTTGCTCAGTGGTTGTGCTTTTTCCTGGCGCACCATATGGAGGAAAGGATTTCATTTTGGATTTAGGATGATGAGGAAATGGACCCTAGATATTTTTAGAAGTTTTGGAGAAAATTTGGGTCACCAAAAGGTCCAAAAACTACCAAAAAATGACCTCTCAGCCTTTTTCTTGATACACAAAAGAAGTCTTGGGAGATTCAAGTTTTGAGGGCGGAAATTACTTCCAAATTCACAAATTATAATTGTTTCAGAGACTAGAATTGAATAGCTTTCTACTGAGCTATCATGGGCTTAATATGGTTAAGGGGAAGGCCTTCAAAATCAAGTGGAAAGTGGCGCTACGCTTAGGGCCAGTGGTGCTACGCTTTTGACCATTTTGCTCAGAAAATAAAAATTCACCTATTTTGATTATGAATTTGATTTCTCTTTCCTCATGGATGATTTCAACGATGTAATTGATGACATGGTATGTAAATCTAATGGTAAAATAGTGTTAGAGTGTAGATTCATTAGTTAGGGGTGGTTTTGAGGCAAATGAATTAGTTTCCCTACTTATAGAGGCAAGTTGTTTGACTGCATATATTCCTGGTCCTTGTTTGCAAATGGTTGAAACATCTCCTCTTCTCATGGTTTCAATCCCTGATGGTTAGGATGAGGGATTGCAATGTCTATATTATGTGTGTTCTTTCTAATTTGAAAGGGTTGGATTCACTTGGATGCTCTGAACTTGATTGTACATCATTGTAAGAAGTTTGGGAAGGAAATTAATAGGAATTGTAGCTTTTTTTATGGGATTCCTGTGGTATGGTGTTTTTGCATAGTTTCTTCTCCTGTTATTAGTTGTTTACATGTTTTGATGTATTCCATCATCTATTTCACTACTTCTGACTAAATGATATCAAGATAGATAGGTAGAATTCATTGTTTGCACTGCTCCGCCTTAGGAATCATCCAATATTCTATGTTTTTCTGTTGTTTGAGAAGCATAAATTATTGCTACATTCCCTCCTCTGCACCTCACCAGTCTTAGACCCCTTATGTCACTTAATTTCTAGTGCTAAAGCCTATACCAACCTTGCCCCATAGAACACCCTCCATTTTGACCTAATTTCCCAGACCTAAATTGCCCAGCTCCATTTGATCTAGCAAAGACCAACAAATTCAATGAAAATCTTTCAAGCTTATACCTAGCCTAAAATCTTCACCTACTCCAGTCATCCTGACTGTGATTCATCAGAAGAGATCCCTCTCCTGACTTGGTAGGGCTAGCTACCACGTTAAGCTTTGTTTGTGGTTACTCGAGAATTACCTCCCTTCAACCTAAGGTCAATCTAGGCTCTAACAACATTTTACTTATAACTCCTTTCAACATATTTGAAGATTTATTCATGGCATAGGTGGCTAGGTCTGTTTAATTGTGGAAAATTTTTCAAATCGAAAATTGAAGTGTTTGTCCCTCATAAAATGACATATATTAACCAACATCTCGAGCTTAACTACCCTTGGAATTCATTTAATTGCTAATAGAAATCCTTTATTTGCCTCTTACCTCTTCTCTTGCAGAATTTTTGGAGTTTGTTGGGAAGAACAATCAACTTGGTGCAGAAAGAATCTCAACCTTAAATATCCTTGTTAAAACAAATGTATATTTCCTTATTTCTCCATGGAATCTTTAATCTCCTTGCCTATTTATTATGTGCTTCCTTCTCTGTTCAGGACTTCGCAAACCTCTCTGTTCTGGCTTCTCTGTCTTGCATAGACTTGTCTTCAATTTTTGTGCTTTCTCTACATTTTTTCTTCTTCTATGAGGGTTTCTCCTTACGCTATGTAAATGCACAACATTACTCTCACATTCTCAGCTCAGTTCTTTGCTATGATGGCAGAAGAGAGACTTAGATAGAGCTCTATTTATGATATAATGGTAAAAGATAGTATGACAGAGAGTTTTGTTTTTTTGAACGTATTTTGATCATTTTACTACTCCTAGCTCATACTTTGTCCTATGTTCCCATGGTTTCCTATGTGTCATAGTCTTGACTATGTTCTCTACTTCATGTACACTCTTCCATTCACATATTTTTATGCATGTCTTATCGCCATAATACTTGCACTACGCACGTTCTGCTATGTTGAATATTCAATCATAGTTTCATTCATTTCTTTGTTTGTCCACTATAGTTTGTAATCATATTCCACATGTTTGCAATTGTATGTAGTTTATTTAAAAATGACCATAGTTTTAGGTGATTTTAAATCAAATATTTTTATAATGATACTAACCGTTTTTGTTTTTGTAGGCAAGCAAAAATTCCTTATGGGCAAAAATTTTGTACCTCATTTTTTGATAAAAAATTCTCATGTTTGTGTTGAAGGATAACGAAGGAGTATATGGGGTTAATGTACGACTATAATGAAATGTAGGGTACGATAATGAATGTAGTGTTTTATGTGGTCATCTAATTAGCGTAAATATAATATGAATGAAGGAGTATATGGGGTTAATGTAGGACTATGATGAAATGTAGTAGGATGCATATCCAAGTTAAATTAGCTTTAACAATTCTAGAAATTTTTTAAATCATAGGTTTTAAAAGAAATCTAAACTTACAGTACTTTCCTTTGATAGGTCATTACTCTTTTTTCATCACTTAACTTTTCAAAATTAATTCTTCTCAATATTGGATTCTATATAGATATTTGTAGTTGCTTCAGGTCCATTTGACATTAATTTGATTTAGGTCCCTTCTATATATGTTAATGATGATGTTTATTTCAAGTCCTTTCTGATACTTGTTGATAAGAATGTTTCAGGTCGCTTGTCATAAACAACTGCTTGATATCAAACCATTGCATGGTTTGTTGATTTATTGTGAATCTTCCCCGCTTTCTTATCTTCAAACTTGTCGTCATGTTTTTTAAGTTTTGGAGAATGATCTTGTAAAAACAAAAAGAAAAAGAAAAACATGAAAAAGAATTCATATTGGCCAAACATTTTGGTTTTCCGATATAAATTCGAGTTTGTATTATACCAGTATCCTGGATTTTCACAACCAAACTCTTTTGTTATGTTTTTAACATTTTTTAATTTTTTTGGAAGCAGGGAAGGCATATTGCTATGCTTTTCCAATACTTCTATATCATTGTCTTCTGAAACTTTTTTCAAAAAGTCTTCTCTGTTTATAGGCATATGATAAAATTTTAGCCTATGGACATTAACTAGGAAAGAATTTCCTGCGTCATCAATTGTCTTTATCCTTATTGCTCCATTTTCAAATATTTCTTCTATTTCATATGGCCGAACCCAATGAGTAGTAAATTTTTCTTTGAAATCTTTAAACTTATAGAAGAAAAGTAGTGCCCAGTCTCCTTTATGAAATATTTTGTTTTTAATGAATTTGTAATGACATTTTTTCTTCTGTTGTTGAAATAGAAATGTAGGTTCCATAACTTGTTTTCTCGTCTCATATAGTTCATTGAGTTGCATGATCCTCTATTGTTGTGCTTCTATTAGGTTCAGTGAAAATTTTGCTGCAAGTTTATATTTAGGGATCTAAAATTCAATTGGCAACAAGAATTCTTTTCCATAAACAAGATAATAGGGGCTAAATCCAGTAGTATTTTTCCATGTTATCCTATAAGGCCATAGTGCTTCATTCAACTTCTCTAGCCAATCTTTTCTATGCATGTTCATTTTTTTTTTCATAATATTCTCAAGTACATTGTTTGTTGATTCAACTTGTCCATTTTCCTATGGGTGGTATGGAGTTGATTTTCTATGCTTAATCTTGTATTTCTCTGTCGAGTCTCAAACATACTTAGAGGTGAACTATGTCCCTTGATCTCTGACAATCTACCTTTGAACTCCATATCTTACAAAGATTTCTTGATAAAATAAAGTAACTACTGCAATTTCTATTTCTTTGCTCATTATTTTTTCCTCTGCCCATTTTGTTACATAGTCAGTACATACTAGGATGTGCTTCTTACCATATGATGCTGGGTTGATAGGACCCACAAAGTCAAGAGCGCATTGTTCAAATGACTATGAGTACTTGAGGCTTCAATGGAATTTCATCTAAAGCTACAGGTCTACCTATTCTTTGGTAGCTATCACATCATTTAGCATAAGTCTTTGAATCTTTGAATAGTAATGGTCAATAGTAGCCTTGGTTTAAGACTTGGTATGCTATCCTATTTCCTGTAAAATGACCATGACATGGTTCATCATGACATGCTTTTAGAATATCAATGATTTTGTCTTCTCTTATACATTTTCTAATTATAAGATCAGGTCCTGCATAGAAAATATCTCCATTAATCCAAGTGTATCTTGCATTGTCTCTAATTATTTTATTTTTTTTGCTTGCTAGTGAAATGTGATGGTAATATTTCAGATGATATATAATTAGCTATATCTACAAACCATGTGGTTTTATTTGTTATATAAAATAAATTATCATCAAGGAAGTTATCTGACATAGGTTTAAGATCATCAAAATAATTAAGTCTTGATAGAAAGTCTGCTACTTGGTTATCTCTCCCTTGTCGATTTAAAATAGTGATATTAAATTCTTGCATTAATAACAACCATCTAGTGATTCGTCCATTGGTAATTGATTGTTCACTACATATTTAATGGTTGAATGATCTATATGGACAAATACTTGACAACCTATTATATAATGCCTAAATTTATTAACTTAATGGATAACAACTAGCATTTCCTTTTCAGTTACTGTGTAGTTTAATTCTACCAGAGTTAAATTTTTTCTTACAACATAGATTGCATACATAATTAATTTTCTTTTTGTCCTATGGATGCTCCAATTGTTGTTTTTGATGCATCAATAGATATATGGAATGGTCATGACCAATTTGGTCCTCTGAAAATGGGTTCTATAGACAAATTTTCTTTCAATTTTTCAAATGCATTTTGGCAATATGTAGTCCATTGAAACTCAATGTCTTTTGCAAGTAGCTTGAATAAGGGTAAAGATATCTTACTAGAGTTTTCAATGAATCTTCTGTAGTAGCCTACATATCCCAAGAAACTTCTTACTTCTTTCTGTGTTTTTGGTGGCATTAAGTTTACAACAACTTGTATCCTTTCTGGGTCTACCATAACTCTAGAAGAAGAACTGTGGTGTCCTCGCACTATCCCTTCAGTTAACATCATAAAACATTTCTCACTATTGAGGGATAAATTTGTTTCTATACATATTTTTAGAAAATTTTCAAGATTATTTAAACAATCATCAAATGTATCTCCATATATAGTAAAATCATCCATGTAAACTTCAACACATTCATGTATAATATTTGCAAAGATAGCTAAGACTTCTCTTTGAAATGTAGCAAGTGCATTACATGACCCAAAGGAAAAAATATTGTAGGCATATGTACCCCATGGATAAATAAATGTGGTTTTATCCTGATCTTGTAATGCCATATTTATCTGATTATATCCACTAAATCCATCGAGAAAGGAAAATAACTTTTTCCCTGCTAATGAGTCTAGTACTTGATCAATGAGTGGTAGTGGGAAATGATCCTTTAATGTTGTTTTGTTCAGTTCCTTGCAGTCTACACATATTCTCCATTTGTGATTTTTATTTGGTACCAAAACTAAAGGAAAAACCCATTAACTATCATAGATCGGGTAGATAAATCCTACTTGTAACTGTTTTTGCAATTCTTCTTTCCTTATCTCTTTCATCATTGGATTCATTCTTATTTGTGGTTGTCTTACTCGTTTGATTGTTTGATCTGTGTAAATGTGATGGATGCATGTTTTTGGATGGATTCCTTGCATATCTATATAGTCCTAGGAAAATCCTTTTGAATATTTCTATAATAATTCAATTACATGTTGTTCTTGTGATGATTTTAGATTATTACTAATATTTAGATTCTTACCTTGATTGGTTTAACCAATTTTTCTTTGAGAATTGGTAATTGAGTTGAGAGGAAAAATGATTTCAAATGACTTCTGTAATGATTGAATAGTACAATTTTCCTGAAAACATTGATTTAAAACATGATTTGCAGCTTCAAATTGTGTTATTCTTAGTTGCTTAGAAATATTCGGTTTTAAGATAAAAATGTCTATTAAATCCTCATTTTCTTCCTCTTCTCTAAAATTAAAGGCTTGGTTAATGATTAAAATAGGTTGAGTCTTTTCTTGTTCATCATCAAGCCATGATAGTAAGGAAGGATATTGAGCAGGAGGATAGAGTGTAATACGTTTCCTTTCATCTCCATGTGTTATGATCATGCTTCCTGATCTGCGTCCAATGAAGGCATCTATTGTGGCTAACAATGGTCTGCCAAGAATTAAAGGATGGCCTCCTAGTTTTCTTTTTTTTTGGTTGCAAGATCAAAAAGTCTATAGGGTATTCCCATTAATCCAAATAAAGAATGATGTCCTCAAGTATTCCTTTCAGTACAACTTTAGATCTATCTGCTACTTCTAAAACTATAGTAGTAGGTCAGATATTTGGCAATTTTAAGTACTTCATAGTTTTTGTTATCATGACATTTATATCAACTCCTATATCAATTAAAGTTTTAGGAACTAAAAAATTATTGATTGAAATGGTAACCATAGGTCTCCCAGGATCAATATATTTTTCAATTGTTGTGTTTGTAGACATGAGACTAACTAATTTTCCAATGACTTGAATTGTGGGTGGATCCCTTTCTTTTCTGCCAGTTTGCTTAATGCATAATTCTGTTATTGTTTTTCTATAAATTGGAATTTCCTTAATAGCTTACTACAAAGGAATTTTAACGTAAGAATTTTGTAATTCATCTACAATATCAAATTCAGGAATAGAAATTGATGGTTTATGATCCATTAACCTTTCTGGGAAAGGTGGTGTTTGAGTCATAATTGTTTTATTTTTCTGAATTTGATTCCTTGGATTAGATTTTTCAGATTTTTTCTCCTCCAATTTTTTCTTCTATGATCGGTGGAGAATATTTTTGTAATACCTTTCCAGATATCAAGTGAATATCTTGAATCAAAATAATAGAATATGTAGGAAATAATGTTGTTTCTTCCATATTATATGTTGGCCTTTCCACTCTATTACTCAGATTTTCTACTAGCTCAACTAGTAATTGAGTTGGTCTAGGTGGTGGTTGATTAGAACACAGCTGAAGCTACTGAGGTTGAGTTAGTGCAGCCATTGATTGTTCTGTAAATGGATTCCATTGAGTGGATTGCTTGAATTGTTGATATGGGAATGATTGTTGAGGATATGGTTGTTGATATGATGGGTAAGATTGATATTATTGACGCTGAAATTGTTGAGGAGGTTGGGCTCCATAAGAATATCCTCGCCAAAGTGTGAAGGTTGATTTTGGTTTTGCTGAGGAGGCCAAACCTGCCATGGCATAGGAGTATTCCATGAATTATGATATTGATAATTTTGGGGAATTTTTTGAGGAAAATGTTGAAATGTACCTCAAAAACGTGGTTGCCAGGCTCTTCTTGGTGCCATATAATAAAATGATCCTTGAATTTCTTCTATTTTAATTTCCCGCATTTCTTTTAATGTTGGGCAATCCTTTGTAACATGATTTTCTGTACATAGTCCACAAACATGTATATTATCCAAATGACATTCTCATAAAAGATGTTTCTTCCAACACTTAGGGCAAACTATTGACATTGTTTGTTCTTCTTCTTTTAATACATCAACTTGTGTTCCTAAGGTACTCAAAAGATTTGTTTTAAATTTTTCTAACAAACTCCCTATTTCTGCTCTTGTCACTTGTCCTGCTGCAGATTTAGAAGGTCTAGAAGTTACATCTCTTTTTCCTGTTTTGGATCTACCTCTAGAGTACTTTTGACATAGTTCAGTTATTTCATCAAATGGTATGTATGAAATATCTCCTTTACCCTCCACATTAAGAATATCAAGATACTCATCTCTTATTCCTTTAAGAAAAATTGTTCTAATGGTATTAGGATTTAGAGAATGTTGTTTGGATTTTTATAAGTTGTAAAGGAATCATTCCAAATATTCTTCCAAACTCTCATCTTCTTGTTGAGACATTTTAAAAATATCTTCTTTTGAATCTCTAGACTTGTAATAGGCTTGATATTTCTTTAGAAAAAATTCCTTCATTTCTTCCAAATAAGTAATAGAGTGTTCTTGTAATCCCGTAAACCATTTTAAGGAAGCTACGTTAAAGGTAGCAGGAAAAAGATGAAGCTTATGTGTATCATCGGTGTAACCATAAGTTCTGCATAAGATATCAAATTCGAGCATGAATGAATCAGGATCTTCAGAACACATTCCATAGAGTATTTGGCTCAAGTAAAGGTGGAATATTCTTCATTTTTACTTCTTCTCCTGGAATTTCAATATTATCAACGATTGGAAATCCAACAGTACCTTCTTCATCATATTCTTCATCTTTTCTTCTTGTATGATCATATTCTCTTTTGAGATCTTCTTCTCTTTTCCTTTCTTCTTCTCTTCTTGTTTTCCATTTTTTTTTCTTTTCATATTGCAACCTTTGTTCTGCAGTGAGGATGGTAAATCATTGCCCTTCTTCTGTCATATCGTTTTCAGTAGTTTCAATTGTTTCAATAGAAATTTGAGATTCAACATGTTCTATGTTTTCAAAGATAGGTTGATCTATTTGTTCAAGAATAGGTTGAGCAATTGGTTTTATTATTTCTCTTTGTTTTCCTATTGAAGGTATTTTTGTTTGTTTTTGTCTTCTTTTCACTTCATAAGCTAACAAAGTTTGTGTTTCAACAAGAGTTAACCTTTGTCCTGAACGTTGTTTTTCCTCTAACTCTTCCAAAGTTGGTTTTCCATCAATTGGTGTAGTTAATCCAAATGGAGGCATACCTACTTCTACCAATGGTTTAGTAGTTGGGGAGTCTTGTTTTATGTATCGACCCTTTTCATCTCTATATATAGGCATAAATTACAATAATGAAAAATCCTATCTATGTTTTTTTATGTTTTTGTTTGTATGTTTTTTTTGTATATTTTCCAAATAATCTTCCTAATTAGTTATATCCAAAATTTGCTTCCCCAGCAATAGCGCCAAAAATATTAGCTCAATTTATTGTGTAAATTAAGGTAAGTATTTTACTAGCAATATAGGTTGGTAATATTAGAAGCAAACCACAATTTGTGGATTTTTAGATAAGAACTAATATAGAAAGTAGTTATGAGAATAGAAGTGCAGATTACAAATATAAATTATTCTACATAACTAAGAAAAAACATTTAAGTCTATTTAATAAAATCATGCATTATTGGTCAATGAAATTAGGCTATTTAAGAAAAACAAAGAAGACGCTCTTTCAAGGAGCATCTTCCTCCCTTAATAATTCTATAATGACGTTGCCAATACCTAAGTGAGCATAAAAGAATGTAATGAAAACATAAGAACTTAATCTAAGAAATCTTGAAAAAAGTGAATCTTGTTCATTCTTAGTCCTAGCTCATGGAGAAGAGGCTCATTTTTAAAAGATCTTGTTGTCCTCCCACATTCATGCTAATCACTAAAAGGAATCAATCTTCACTTAACACATTCCATAAATAAATTCACATTAAATATATTTACCAATATTTACAACAAATGAATATAATAAACATGGTGAATTAAACTAGCATATGCACAAATATGAACATCATACAACAAAGTGTACTTAGCTTGGTATGGGGGCCCCCAAATCTTGCTACTACACTGCTGAAATACTTAGCTACAACAACTCATTAACTCCAGAAAACACAAAAAAATCATGAAACAAAATCTTTGTCTTCAATTATCTCAAAATAACAAGTTCTTCTACATCGTCTAACTATGAATGCTTTTCTTTAAATAGGAAAAATAATAACCATACAAGCTAAAAAGTATGAAAAACCATCATTAATGTTATCCCACTTCATCAAGCCAAAGCCATCCATTAGTTACAAGAAGTTTGGCAAATTTCCAAAAAATCCTAAAACTGCCCCTTTTTAATAGGGATTTCTGTCTTACACATCAAGTTTGACCAGCGTTTATTGGGCATGTATTTTCTCATTTTGACGGAGCCAATAGTTTTTCATACATATTTGGTTCCTAATATTGCCAAATATGTATTCATCTCATGCCCAGGTGTCCTGCACATATCACTTTAATTGAGTTGTTATGGGAGTTTGCAATGTAGTCTAAAATTAATTTTAAAACTCAATTTTTACAAAAATTTCTAAAAATTGAAAAAAAAAAATTTATTTATGTTAATATGCATAATAAGGTCAAAATAAGGCATATATGGATGATGTAAGGTGGAATATTATGGAAATTAAGTGGATTCTTAATAAGAAAAAATTACCAAAATTAAGGGCCAACAAAGACCAAAGGGAATAGCCAAGAATTTATAGTGACCTTCACGGTTTCCAAAATTTGTATTTGGAATACCTGGAACTTTCACTCTAAGTTGGTGGTAGCTTGAACGAAGATCCTACTTGATAAAAAATTGGTTGCCATGGAATTCATCAAGGAGGTCATAGACTGCTAGAATAAAAAAATTATCCTTGATGGTGAGATTTTTGAGGGTCTTGAAGTTGGGACACATGCACCACTCCCCATCCTTCATTAAGATCATGACCACTAGGGATGAATAGGGTCTAGTACTAGGAAAAATCATGTCTTCTTCTAGTACCTACTTAAAAACCTTTTCAATCTCATTCTTTTGTGCAAATGGATACCTATAGGGTCGGACATTGGGCAGTTGTGTACCTAAATTCTATGTTCATGCTCACCTAAAGAAGGGGGTTGTTCCTTGTGTTTTCTAAACACCTATTGATGGTGACTCAACACCTTTTGCAGTGGATGAATATTAATAGTGTTTGATTTAATGGCATAGATTGCGTTGAATTGAGAAACTAACCCATGGTGTCCCTTTTTAAAATGTTTCTCCATTATATGTGAGTTAATGATATTGAGAGTGCCTTCCTAAAGCCTACGAAGCACATTAGTCTCTATGTTATGTTTGAATATTATACATAGCTCTTGGAAATCCATGGTAATGGGACTAAGTTTTCAAGATCATTCAACTTTGAGGATGATGTCACAACTTCCCATTTCAATGGAAAAATGAGTATTTTAAGGTGATAATCCCCCATCTATAGCTTTATGTTCTCACAATGACATGTGTATTTCATTGTTCCCCCTTCGTCTATAAGGACCCAAAAATTGGATACTACCTGCACAAAATAATGCACTACCTAAATAACTCGTTTATGTATAAAATTATGTGTTGGGCATGGAATCCCCTCCATAGCATGTTTTGGGGCTCAAAGCCCAAGTTTTGAGTGATATTATTGTAAAGCTCCGTGAATTGTGGGTGTAGAATGTATGTTGCAGTCATAGGGTTGTCCGCCCTATGTTTGAATGTAATGTCAGCCTACCCATGGTCAACGAACCATGGGATTCTATAAATAGAGTGAAGCTCTAAATGTGAAAGATATTTGGAAAGGAAGAGAGAAGTATGAGATAGAAGCATAGCAGAAGTGTCTAAGTGTGTCTTGGGTCGGAGTAATAGGAAGAGGCTCTGCAGCTGAGTGTGCAGACCCTTGGAGGTGAGTGTGCAGGGTGGAGTCAAGTTTGTAACCGAAGAAAGAGAATAATAAAGAGAAGTTTTATCTAAATTATGTGTATATGTCTTGGGTTATTTTCTGTTTGATATGAGTTGCTATTACACTATTTATTTACTATGCACACTTCTATGAATTGTGAATATTGTTAAGTACAACCGAAAGCATACAAATAAGCTAAGTTAATCAACTAATATCGGGCTACTAATAAGGACTAGGGTAATAAAATTTATCAGCCCCCAAGTAGGGTTGCGCAAAGGTAGCATCATAAGCTGTGAGGCATGGGTAAGTGCACGTAGCAACGTATGCATAGGGTCGAACCGCGGACTACTTGAAAACATCAGACATCTCAAAGGTGTGGAAACCTGGTTCTAGCACCCTCCCATACTACTTTGAGTGAGACCTCAGTCTGCGCACCACGAACTATTGTCGAAAGGGCTAGTAGTACTGGGATTTGTTTGGCTAAATCACCTCTAAACCTGGGTGAGGCCCCAACAAGCCAAAAAATGGCTTCGTTGTGGGGACTGGGATTTGCATCATGGATGTTTGATGTCGCATCACTGGAATTCAATGAAGAAAGAAATTGAAGGTTGGTTGCACAGAAATATTCATGAGTTTGCGGCAGAGGAAAATAGGAATCCGTGATTATCAAAGCAATAGTGGTTAGAGCGCTACTTATATACATAAATCCACAAAATTTTCTTTACATCCTTCCCCTCTGAATTGTACGAGTGGACCGCGAAGCTAGCAGATGGTGAGGGAAGGTGTAGGCTCAAAAAACTGATTGTGTGGACTCCAGAATTGGTGCCCAGACTAGAATCATCAGAAGATAAGATCATGTGCATTGTGGACCATTGGCTCGATTGAATTATAGGAGCGCTTATCACCGAGTTCACGGTAGATATGACTGTCAACTATAGCGAGGTGGAAAGATGCTTCATCAAGGGACTAAGAGGTAAGTACATTAAATCATTGAACACTTGGATTAAAATTATATTGTGTGAAAAGCGGGTTATGAAAATAAGTTGATGTTTGGGACTACATGAATTGGGAGGATCTATAGAAATGAAGGTAGCATAGAGATAGAAAATAGCCCCTTGATTTTGCCTCAATGGGAAAGAGAGGAAGAGCTCATGAAAGTTTTTCGAGAAGCATACCACCTCCACGTACAGCATTACCAGTTTCACCATCGTCACCTCCATCTCTTCCCACACCACCTCCACCACCACCACAGTTAAATATGGTGAGCACAATAAAATTGTTGGTATTTAGAGGAGTAGGGAATGAAGATCTAAACCAATTTTGGTTCATGGTAAAGACCTTATGGGAAGCACAAGGGGTTTGGGATGATAATATAAAGAAGGCAATGTCGGTAAGTGCGTTGCAAGATCGCGCACTAACATGGTACATTAAGCATTCTGATGAAAATCCAAATGTAGGGATCGCAGATATCCAGGCCACACTAAATAGAGAATTTAGTAGGCCAAAGTCGGAGACACGATCGATTATTGGGTTTAAGGAAATCGCGATGCTTCCAGGTGATACCCCATGGGATCTAGATTAGAGACTGAAGAGTATGATTAATGAAGCCAACATGACCTTGACGGATGGACAACACCATGCATCGTTTGTAGTGTCACTAATGCCTTATTTGAGGATGGTGTTGTTGCATCAGAAGTTATCCACCCAGGTCAAGGCTTTGGACATGGCAATGGAACTGCACGAGACCCCAATACAATATCTAGGCCCGGGAGTTTAACAAATCCACATGCAACTACAAAATTTGTGTCTGGAAATGCAGAGTTTGAAACAGGATAGGACAACTCACCGAGAAGCACACGAGGAGGTATGGTGCATTAAATGCAAAGGCTAGGTGCATGACAAGAACCATTATCTAGTCTTCGTGAACTATCTAGTGGTATGGGGGCCGATGCAATTAAGACTAGAAGCACAAGCAGGACTGAGCATGGCACCTACATTATGGTGCACAATTTGTGAGATAGGAGGAAAACGCACTACAGATAACTATCACCTATTACAGAAGTATACGTAGATGTCCCAACAATTGTTCTGTATTTTTTTCAGGTCGGTAGGCTGTGATGAGCGCACCTGCAGAGGTTACGAATTGATGATGGATCGAACTCCTGCCTATAGAGTGCAAACGAAAACATGAGACCTTGACCCAAATGCAGTGATGGCGCATGTTGGATTTCAGGGGTGCCGGCGAGGTCAAGGTGGAATGGATCCAGGAAGGGGTCGCAAACAGCCGATTTGTTACAATTGCAGAGGGCCAGGGCATTATGCCCATGATTGTACAAATCCAGCAAGAGAATCATGTTTATATTGTAGTCAGTTTCATAATGAGATGGAGGACTACCCTACACTGCTAGTGAGGCTGCACGACAAAGGGACACTCCAGCCACCCTCGACTCAGAATGTGAAAATGATGAGATATGAGCCACACGAAGAGGACCTAAATGTAAACATAGTGCTCCAAAGTGGTATCATGATAGGAGATGACAAAGGTAAGAAGCATGAAGAAAGTGCATGGGTTCGTAAGGCTCCTACAAAGGATCCTAAATTTGATTTGGAGCATGCGAAGGAGACATACAGGGAAGCTAAGAAGAGCTTTGCGGAGTCCTCCACTTCAGGTAGTAAGGATTAACTAGAACCAATGATGGATCCTTCAATGCTCATTACCTTTCTGGAGGCATGTATGAAGTTTCTGCATGAAAGTAAAGCGATGAAACAACTGCAGGAGTGTTGGCATTATGGCTAAAGTGTTGTCCTTGATGGCAACCCATACAGGTGATGGATCATTGTACAACAGGACAGTAGCAGAGATTGATGATCAGCTCTCAAATATTGAAGAAAATAAGGAGTACGCAGGCACACTGTACAAAAGGTGCGTACACGCAGGCATGTCTTATATAAAGTGCGTACATACCCGTAGGTTACCCATTCATGAGGTGCGTACCCCCAGCGCACACACTTCAAGGCAGTAAAGCGCGCACACGTGG
>APFE031605226.1:0-11146 GCA_000404065.3 Pinus taeda | reverse complement strand
TTTCTATTATTGTGGATCTGGTTATCTGAGTGACTTACTGGTACTTGATGATCATTTGATATTTATGGATCCAGTTTGAAAATTTATGAAAAGTGGTCCTTGAAAGAAAAGAAGTAGGGGGTTGTAGCTCCCTTCCAGGAGAGACTGGAAAACGAGAGAGAGTTGTAGCTCTCTGCAAGTTGTAGCCTACGTACTGGTAAAGGACTGCACCAGTACAAGACCATTGTAAATGGAGTTTCTAATTTGAAAGAAGATAGAGACATATTGCAGCAGGTGGTTTTCACCCACATTGGGTTTCCACCTTATATCTGGTGTTCTTTGATGTGACTGTCTATTTTTCTTGTTCATGCTCATTATTTTATGGTAGTGATATGCAAAAATAATTCAAAGTGTAAATAAGGAAGATTTGTTAAAAGAACAAGATAATATTGATTCACCCCCCCTCTCAGTATTATTTTCAACAATAAACACATCTCCAAGATTTTCAATGTCAAGGGTATTCTTTGTTCTAATACTTTATCAAGGTCTTCATATATTTCCCATGGATATGTCACATCATATTCATTGGATGTTGATTGCTTTTGTCGTTAGTTGCAACTTTCATGATCTCTTCTTTATTTATTCACATATTTCTCCTTAGGAACTTCCATATGTAGTTCCTTCATCTTTTTCAACCACCTCATATTCCATATGAGGACATATTATGTTGATTTAATATTCTCAATATGTGAACCATTCCTTCATGCATCTTTCCAATGAAAGAGATCATTATTCTTCAATCATGGTCATAAGGTAGAGAATTCATCCATGCTATTTGCAACTATATGATGACATGACTCAAAATACATGCATACATACCTCATTTCTTCTTTTTGGTTATCTATACTTCCTAAGGTAACTTCTTTGAATGAAATTAGTTCAACCATCTTGACATGTTGTACTCCTCTTGTATCATACCAACATCCCATGAATCCCATATAAGATGGAATTCTCAGTGAGACACTTGCTTACTTCAAAAGAGATGAACTTTCCAATGAAGATTCCAACGAAGGGTCTTGATTATCCTCATCCTGTAAATGCTCCTTCCTAATGATGATGATACATGATGAGTTATTTCTATGCTATATGACTTCTCTTTTCCCATAAGTACTATTTATGCTTTTAATGAGGTCAACAAGAGATACTACCTTTCTATGATGACTACTACAATCATGTAGACTTCTACATAAACTATCCTTTTGATCTTTTCTAATGTGCTCTTCTTTTAACGATATGCTTCTTAGTATCATGCCATATTCTACTAAGATGCATTTTTTCATAACACTTCTCATCTTGACTACCATGGTAGAGGTCTTTTCACCTCCTACCTCTCATTTTTATGCATTGGAGGAACCCCAATATTGAATATATATCTCTCTGTATTTCTTCTCATTAGGTTCTTCTATTTGTTTGGTGATATGAGTTTTATTTATTTCTATCCTGTTTTTTTCCTTCTTGAATTCTAGACAATCTCTCTTGTGATGCCCATATTCCTAACAACCATAGCATTGGATCTTCGACATATTCTTATTCTTCTCGAGGTCAATTTTTTTTCAAACCTTCCCTTTTCTTTTATACATGTCAACAAATGCTCGAACTTACTCACCTAGTCCCACATCCCTTTTTCCTTGGTTTATTAAAATGAACAGATTTCACTGAATGAGGTGACTTCCTTATTTCCAAAAATGCTTAATATGAAGCTTTCCTATCCATCATGTAGTGTATTTAGTACCACAGTAGTCATTTGTCATGAGTTTCCCCAACTCTTGAAGTTGGTCTCATATTTCTGACACACTCATGAGATATGGGGCTATTCCTTCTTCCTTTGATATCATCATCTTGTATAGATCGGTTCTCAATGATATCACTTCTCCTGTAGTACTTATGAAGAATAATTCCACCAGTTTGTCATAGATGTCTTTTTACTTTTCCATTTTTGCTACATAAGAATTATTTGATCCCTTATTTCCCTTTTCATGTATTCATCTAGAGCTTAAGCTTATTCCTTTGGAGGTTTAGTGATAAAACCCTTAACATGATTAATGACTTAATTTTATATGAGGATCAAATCTATCCTCTTCTTCCATGCAAGAAAGTTTGAGGACCCAACCAATTTGTTGTTCTCCTTGGAAAATGAAGTCATTTTGATAGATTCCAATATAGATATAAAGATACTTACTCATCAAAGTGAAGATGTTCCTTGATCATATGAATATCTTCAACTTGATTCATTCTTGATTTTTATGATGAAGATGTATTCCTTCAAAAGTGATCCTTCAACAAGAGCAAAATGACCTTGATTCCTTGATGATGATGATTAGGCTTCTTCCTACTTCTCTAGAATGTAGAGACTTTTATATGCTTCAATGAGTATTTATTCAATGGATGATATAGGGTTTTGAGGTCTTCTTAGTTCATTATAGTCACGCTTATAAAACTTACAACTTCATATTTTGACCCTTCCTCAGATTTTCGAATCGTTGTTACAAGACTGCAATTTCTACTTCTTGTGCAGAAACCCTAGTTCATACGTGACTAGAAGATGGATGGATTTGTCTACTTTATCCTTCACTTGATATGGAATCTTATTCTTAGTAATTTGGCTTGAGAGGGATACCTTTTTCCCCAATACATTGGCTCTCTTGGAGTAGCTTATAATTTATAATTTTTTGATGCAAGATGATGCCCTAATCTTTGCATGTGTGGAGGAATATAACTCAAGAATAGATCTAAGATGCTTCACCTAGCCTTATTATTTATTTATCTATTTTCATGATTCTTCTTAGATGGTTTTCTAGTGCTTCATCCCTTGAGTGTCTTTCTTTAAGTTTCCTTTGCTTGACTTGTCAGCTTAGCTTTGAAACCATGTTGAGATATCTAGGGGCAGCTAGATTAGATGAATTCTCTTACTTTGATAACTCCTTGTGATCTAGTTTTGATTAATTTGATTAGCTTATTCTTACAATTGATTATTATTAGTGATTTTTATCATCAAACATCTACCAAACAATAAAATCAATGAGACAATAGGACACAATATGTAGACGATCATGCAGGGCCAAAACCTCTCCAACTAAGAGGAGAACCAACACGAATTATTATCTTCTTATGGAACTTCAATTGAAAAACTCCAAGGCCTATGACCCTTGATGAAGACCCTCCAAGGCCATGTCAAATTTTTCTTCCAACAACTTTCACAATTTCAACATACCCAAGACATTCTTCTTGAACTTTGACCTAGCCAACAAATTTTTCTACAACTTCGACCTACACAACAGACTCTTTTGCAACTTCGACTCACCCAAAAAATTCTTATGTAACTTCGACCTACCATCTATCCAACAAATTATTCTACCTAAGTATTTATTTTTCCTAACAAATTCTTATGCCCAGAAAATTCTTCTTTCCAACAAATGTAGAAATCCTAACACGAGAGAGAGAGACAAGCTCAAAATCTTTGATCTAGTTCTTCTCCTTATTTTTCATCTTTTTCTAGTTTTTATCTTGAGAAGATTGAATTTGCTTCAATGAGTCACCAATGAGGCCGAGTTCCTTCTTATTTATAGGATTGTTAGAGGTACGAATTTATATCTTTAGGCTGACTTTTCCCTTCATGTAGGCCGACTTGATATTTGCACCATGACGAGATCTTGGAATTTTGACTCAAACAAATGTTATTTTACAATATATAACATGCCAAAATGGGTCTTCAATACATGAAAATGACTCGATTGAGTTTATGGTAAACTTAGATTTACTCAATGGGTGCTTCACGTAAAAATAAATTTCCCTTGAGCATGAAACCCATGCAACAAGAACAATAATAAATTTGTTTTTCTCTTTTTATTAAATAGATAAAATCATCATTACATATGTTAGTATGAAGACCAAACCTAGTTACATAGTCCAATACAGGCCACCTAATCAAGGAATGAATAATATGAAAAATAGACCATTTATGAGGATAGTTAGATATTTACATGTAAGAGAGCAACCACTGAATGTTTGGAGGAAGAAGGACCTGCAAGAACTACAAGAAGAAACTGAGGCTCACATGGACTTAAGGGGGGCTATGGTGTATCTTGTTTTGCATGAAGAATCATTGATGGTGTTACCATAGCTAGTGAAGAATATTTAAATAGATCTTCTTATTGAGATTTTTTTTTTCATGTGTGCCACAAGGTTTTATATGATCCTTATCTTTTGGTGTTGGATTTTTTCTACTAATGTTGTATTTGGTAAGGCTGGTGTGATCATAATTTCTGATGTGAGAATGAGCAGAAATATATCCAGAAGGAATATTGAAAAATCATTATGGGACATGTTGAGGGGGAGAACTTTATATGCTTCCAATATTTTCATGGTTTTGATGGCATTATGGTTCCTTGGAGGAGTTTAATATATGTTCCATGTTATGTGTTTGTATAACATGAGGATGTTGTAGGAGAACATTCTTTGATTTTACATGGCTATGTGTTCTCTCATAAGTTTTTCATGAGTTTATATGTAATTTATTTTTATTAACTTGATCTATGCAGAACATGTTTATGATGGTGCATGGTAATTATGGTGCAAAGTGCAGTTATTTGTGCTACACCATTGAGATATATTTGTGGTGGTTTCTTCCTTCTCTCATGTCATTTCATTTGGATATTTTACATTGAAAGTGTGTGTTGATAAATTGATTTATTTGTTACTTGAGATGACCTTGCTACTCCTTGATGTCTTTTCCAGAGATAGAACTTTTGATATAGGATTATGGGTTCATGTTATTGAGCCATTTGGTATTTGATGTCTACATTTATGAGGATGTATGATGGGATATATATATTTCTTCTACTTCGACATAATTATATATGTGTTACTGCTTCTAGTATAGTTTGTATTTTAGAAATTCATGCTCCATATTCCTACTATGAGTTTCTATTGAGGGCTGATATATATTGTTGGTTATTGATACGGCTATATGAGGTGTTACTTGTTCAAAATAGGTTTCATGATGTTGCTGATATATGCTTTTTGGTGGGACACTATCCATTATTCTAAGTTGTTGAATGTTGCTATTGAGATGTTGATTAATGGTTGGTCATTTTGAGAGTCTGACACATGTCTTTATATGATAAATATTGTCATTATCTTACGACCATGAATATGACATGTTGTTAATCATATGCTCTATGTACTTGCATTATGATATTATATTAGACATGCCTTGATGAGATGATGATTATGATGGCCATGTATGAGAGAGTCTCATTATTATACGTATCAAGCTTAGAGTTGAGAGCCATGTTTGGCATATATGTGTAGTGAAGTTATGAGAGTTGGTGCAGCTATGTGTGGCCTGTTAGTAGTGTTGCTACAACCATGTATTTCATGTATTATTCATGCAAACTTGGATACTTATCATAAGTGGGCATCTAGAGTCATGTATGCATTAAGAGAGAGTCATGTGAGTCATGGTTCAGCCAGATGTATAGGCTTATTGATGTCATTGGACAATCATGTATCATATTTTATAGCCATGAATAATCTATGAAGCCATGTACTCTATTTCATATCATTTGGTCATGCTCATTGGTCCATTTGGAGTAGCCTCTTGAATGTGGTAAGGAGGCATTGATAGTGATATATATATCAATATGCAATAATCAATGGAGATGTTTATATGCAGTGGATTATGGTTGGTCATAATGTTGTGACCATGTCATCATGTATTTATTGCTACCATGTCTTCTTTAGAGAGGTGTTTCTTTTAGATAGTCATTGTTGTTTTTTATTATGAGTTTTCTATTGTCGGATAATATAGTGTGGAGATCAAGATACGATATGGAGAGATTGTATATGTTTTTATTATTTAGGAGTTGATTGGATACATGATGTCTCTACTATAGATATTATTAGATTTGTTACTACTATTTGGTCACATTATGTTGTTGCTACTATGTGTTGGTGACTTGATCTGTTCCTACTATATGACATGGATTTTGCTACTGATAGGGGATGTATACTAGTTCTCTAGTGTGTTGTTGATCGGGAATGACTTGTGTCCGAGGGGGAGTTTATTGCACATATTTTTTAGTTATATGGAGGAGTGTTGTTATTATTATGATATTTAATTTTTATATTCCCTTGTTAATCATCTGCATATGATATTGAGTGGAGTTTCTATTTTTATTAATGGAGCTCATTACATGGAGAGAAACATATATCATTTTTCCTTGATATGTTTATCCCTTTGTCATTGATTTAAAAGGGGGAGAATGTGAGGATGAAGATCATTTTTCAGAGCATAGTTCAGATGGTTGGATCAACTGGGGTTGCCATCAATGCCAAAGGGGGAGATTGTTGGCATTGATGTGTGTTGTATTGTTGTAGATGTGTTATTGTTTGGCATTGATGTCAACCTTGTAGAATGTGTTGCATGAGATTTGGTTAACACATGTATGTTTGGCTGCAATTGGTCCATACATAGATGTTGTATTACATTTATTTTGGCATGAATAATAGCATGGAGGTGTGAGGATGGAGCAGTGATTTGTAGATGTTGCATATAGAGTGTGAGAAAATAATGTCATGGTCCTCATGATCATGTTGTTATTGATTTGGATAGTGGTGTGTTGCACTTTCATTTATGATTAATTGTGTAAAGGTGTTGCATGGAAAGTATAGATTAGAGATGTGATTATCCCCCTTTTCACGATGTCGCTACAAGTGTTACTCTTTGTTCATGATGTTTTTATAGGGGTTAGTGTCGATAAGCCATGTTTATTAGGTATCCATGTCCAAAATTTGGTCCCCTTTGTTGATGATATTATACGTAGGGATTGGAGAGAATCTACAAGAGTTAGAGGATGCTTGATTTGGTTGTACAGGTGTTAGAGGATGTCTGACATGTTTTGGAGTTACACACTAATGGAAGAGTCATTGTGGAGTAGGTTGATGGCCAAGTGTTAGTATATATGTTGTTTGGAATCCAAGTAAACATAATTTAACTTGTAGTGATTATGGTTATGTGGCAGTGACTGGGTGAATTGTTGCAAAGGTTGCAATGGCTTCTAGAGGTTCTACAGAGGTTGGTTAATCTCTAGAAGAATTTTAGGTAGGATCTAAGGGGATTTGATTGGTTTTATCCCATATTCAGCCCAATCACATGGAGCTAAGATTGTGCATGTCATTAAAGGTCTCAAAATGCATGTAAGAAGGCTTATCCCTGTGGTTGCAACTAAGATCTATTAATTTTGTCCATGTGGTTGATAATTTATCTAGGACTTCTTTTAATTCCTCGTGCATCTCAGCTAATTTTAGTATTGTGGCAATGTTATTGATCATAACTTTTTAGTATATGGTCGAAAAAGGTAAGGGAGCTTCTAGAATTTGGTTAAACATGAAAATATCCATCATTTAGTGGAGATAGTGGCTTGATCAAGTCAAGGAACTAGATCTAGGAAAATTCAGAAGTGTAAAAATAATTGATGAATGCTCCATTACTTGTCACACTTATTGATATTAGAAAATTGATAAATAGAGGAATAATTTGAGTTAATTTGGTTTTTTTTATTTAGAGTGTGTGATCATGCCATTGTGAGGGAATTTAGAGTGAGTAGATATTTCAAAAACTCCTCAAATAATTTTGCAGTGTTTTATCAAATTGATGAATGCAAAAATCCAAGAAAGAATTGAGAAGTGAATTCAAATTTTATGTGTTGCAAGTGTTAGAGAATGGTTTATTGTGGTGTTTTACAAACCAATGTTTTGGTAAGAGATGAAGAGAATAATTCCCCTCCTGTAGGTTCGAGTTCTTGATTCATATTTTATGTGGAGAATGACGGTGTTTTTGGGTTCCTCATGTTGAGTAAATTGAGAACCCATTTTGAAAGTATATGAAATGTAGTTCACATGGGTGAACTGAAGGCATGGAGGCTTCATAGGAGAAAATGATTTAATGGAGTCAGTAAAAGGAATATATTTCTCCATCCAATAGGAGTTGGATAGTCCAATGGGAGTTCGGCGAGCATTGTTGGTCATGGGGGCTTCCAACAGATAGATTTACATATATCTGTGATAGAAAAAAATTCCCTAACTAATAGGTGCCAACATACTGTGAAGGAAGCCAAGTATTTTCGCTTATGGTTGTAAGATAATCCATGTATAATTTGTTTAATGGAATAAAAAATTATTGAGAAACACAACAACAACAAGGTGGTTTTCTCTAGAAAGGGTTTCCACCAGAAATACTTATGTCTTCATGTGTGCATGTTTGTGTTGATGTTCTTCATGATTACTATGTTTTATATTGTTTTTGATTTTATGTTTTGATCAGCTGATATTGTGGATGTGTGTGGTAAATTAATAATCTAGAAAAAAAAAAATGGCATAAAGGCCACCACTATTGATTCACGCTCCTCTCAGTAGTGACCTAGTTTCCAACAGTTATGTACGATAAAACATTTAGCCTATTAATGAACACCTTGTCCTCATTAGAGTGTCATGTGGAATCTGCATGGTCTTAGATCTGTTCCAAGTGGAATTTGTATGTGGACCTACAGTTCCACAACTCTTGATAAGGGTAAAAAAAATTACCTGCATTGTCATTGTGTTGGTATACCTCTCGGTCGAAGGTTGAAACCATGCATATGGTGGAGCCCCTAGTCTACATAATACTAGACCACCCACATGTATCCATGTAGATAGTCCTGATGGTTGTAGGACCACCTACCAATGACCCACCGTGTTGCATCTCTCTTAGGGCCAAGATATTTTGACAACATTCACCAAAAAATATTATGAAGCTTGTAGGATGAGTCCCTACAAGGGTCTACCCTAGGCTTCCTCATATCTTCCATTTCCAATAAACTAAAGAAAAATGATAAGAGACTAATGACCTGATGGATAATAGTCTAGTGAGGCCACCTTGGACCACATCACATCAATCAGGGTTAGTCGAAAACAACATAGTTTATCGAGTGCGAATGCACCCCAAAGCATGAAGGCTTGCCTTATTTCATGTTAGAGCATAGATTGACCTCAGGCTGAAGGAAGGAAATCCTAGGATAACCACAAACCAAGCTTAACCTAGTAGCTAGCCCTACCAAGTCGGAAGAGGGCTCTCTCCTTATGAATCTCAGTCAAGATGACTGAATCAGATATGGATTTTAGGCTAGGTATATTAGCTCTAGGGTTTCTGATTGATTTTGATGTTTTTGTTGCTGGATCAAATGGAGCCAGGCAGTTTTGGGTCCAGGAAGTCAAGTCAGGATGCAGGGTGTTCTATGCGGCAAGGTAGGTAGGTGCTTTGTGTTTGGTCAATTTAGTGTGATCTAAATTGCTATTTATATTGTCAACCCGGGGTTCGTAGACTTACGAAGTGCGGTGTACTATATGTACTTAGAAAACCATTTTCTTAAGTTTTTGTCGTTTTAAGCTTTTTAGTTTTTTTTTTTAATTTTATTCTTTTCTTACTGTGTGGTGATGAAAGTGAAGTGTGAAGTGTGTGGAGTGTGAATGGTTATGATTTATATGCTTGAAAATTGCTCAAAAGAAAGCTTTACAATAACTGAAATGAAACCAATCAAAAAGTGAACTAATGGCAATGGCCCAGTATCCTTGCTGCTGAAAATGAAAAGAAAGAAAAAACTTGGAAAACAACTCAAACTAAAGTAAAGCAGTTAACTCACACTACTTGAGCTTTCTAGATCCTATGCCCCTTGGCTCAATCTACCTTAGGGAAGTAATCATGAGCATAACAAGCAATATGATATTAACTGTTAAAGAAAATAAATTGGAGAAGGAAACTAATCATACTACTTGGATTCTTCAAATCCTTTACCCCTTAGCTCAATCTACCTTGGGGAAGTAATTATGAACATAACAAGCAATATGACAACTAAATATAAAAAGAAATTAATCACACTACTTAGACTCCTTTAGTTCTTTACCATAGAGCTCAATCTACTTTATGGAAACAACTATGAGTAAGTAATATGATACTTAAATCACACCACCGTTAGTGATCTTCTGATCTCTTGCTGATATAGTCATTGACCACAGAAAGAAATCATTAAATTATTAAGTAGTATGACACCTAATTTAGCAGAAAAAGAAATAAACAAATAACGATTTGAAAAGGACAGTGTTGAATGTAAATTGCAGAAAATAAAGGTTAGCAGATAGGACAAGATGATCACATATGCCAAGAGTTATTAAATCAAATAAAAGATTTCCCGGGCTACCTAAAAGGACCTGCAAAAAACACTGATCAGTTTATAAGGTTAAAGATATAAACAGCAGAAATCATAAAGCATAACATCTTATGTACAAACTAATGACAAAATAAAAGCATAAAGAAACTAAACAAATATTTTACAGGGCTTTAGTATGCAGGGGCCCTCTGCCACTTCAGCCAATCAAATGATCACAAAACTGTCTTCAGAACAGTCTACTCATGTATTTAAATCAGCAACATGTAAAACACTGGGGTGGTATAACCAACAGCGTGCGGAAATTACATAATAGCTCAGAAATTCTATGCAGCAAAAGTCTCTTTACATCGTTTGGAAATGCGTTATTTATAATGTAAAAGTCCTACAGCTAACTAATCAACAACTTAGGTTATTAACTGCGTGCCATGGACACGTAGATCTCATGAGCCGAGATCTAGTTAACTGTCGTTATGCTTCTTAAATCCTGTAGTGGTGGGCTGTTAGATTTGTTGTTCAAAAACGATCCTCAGATGCGCTGGAGCCTTCGTGAGCTGGGAACTAGGCCATGTTTCATTCATGTGCCTTTAACAGTAACGTGCCACTGTTGGACTCTTCGGTTGGCCACGTCTTTGACTTAGGTTGACCGCGGCTTCAAAATGATGATTTGGCCGGTTCAAAGGGACACTATCCATGTACATGCCATCTGGAGCTTGCCCATATGACACATTCCTTCAGAAGACACCTGGAGCACAACCTTTAACAAAATGGCTGCAGAAACCTGTGCGGGCTACGGAAACCTATGCTGGCTGCGGAAATTGACAATTTTCCGCAGCTGCATGAACAAAAGACTAAACCAAACAACAGACATCAGTATAGTTAGAAAACCATGTAAACAGTCCTTTTTA
>APFE031605224.1:0-42080 GCA_000404065.3 Pinus taeda | reverse complement strand
ATAATAATAATAATAATATATTACAAGTATAATATTATAATCAACCCCGGATGCGGGTGTCTAGCCAGCTTATAAACGTGATGGGACATGGGTGTGGTGAGGCAGAACAACACATGCCTGCCCTGCAACGCCTAGAGTATCGCTCAACGCAGAACACACTTAGGTATATGGGGATCATAAGGTGCATTAGCTTCACTTCATGTGGATTTAATCTGCCCAGTCTGTCAATCGATTACCTTATCTCCTTCGTACGCCCTGGAATGCGAGATGCCTCGGCCCTCTTCAATGTTGCAGTTATGATGGGGGAAATTCAAGGAAGGATGGAGCGGGATAAAATCAGGTTCAGCGGAGGGATTGTTGTGGAGTCTCTGATGCTTTGCAGGTCTGGGTATCATCTGTTATGGTTTGTCGCTAGTCTCTGATGCTTTGCAGGTCTGGGTATCATCTGTTATGGTTTGTCGCTCTATTAAGGTTTCTTTGGGAGGTCACTAGCCCTCATTTGAATGCTCAATTGATCATCCAGAGCTCTGAGACGGGGGTTATTTGGTCCTATTTCCATAGGCTTGTTGCGTTCTCTGGCATGCCCCGTCCTCATCATAGAATGAGGAGCCGCAGGGGCACTCCTAATTCCTCGGTGTCTCCCTCTTTTGGTTCGGCAATCTACACCTTCAATTGCAATATGAATAGGCCAAGAATCATTGCTCATATCTCTGTGTTCTTTCATGAAGAAGCTCATGAGGTGGGAGAATCAAGCTCCCATCAGGATGGCCCTGCCTTTGTCTCTGCGCAGAATCCTCTTTCCATGCAGGTTCCAGAGATTTCAACTCACAATGCCCTGAACGTGGTTATGGAAGTGGCAACTCCTGGCCCTTCTGCTACGGATGCGACTCGTGCAAGGGATGATACTATTTCTGCTGGTGCTAAGGATCAACCTGAGTTCGGTTGGTGCATAATTAAAGAGAAGCCTCTAGATGTGTATTTCTTGCTCTATTGCCTCTGTTATATGTCATGTGGCCCATTATAGCAGGCATTTTTTGGTATACGCTGATAAATGGGTTCATACCTGCTAGATCTCGTTAAATGTGCATGTTTTTTTGAATTTTTGTAAGCACAGTTAGACGATCAATACTTGCTCCCCTCCATGGGATTTGAATACTAGTTCTCGGCTAGGGTCTCTGTCAAGGACAGTGTCTCTGTTTTTCTTTGTTGCTCCTACAGGGCAGTTGTTTTTTACTATGGTCTAGATGTAATTTTATCCCTTTAATATCAATAGAGTAATTTTATTTAGAAAAAAATAATATTATAATCAAATATTATTATTATTTTAATAATTTTAAATTATTAGATTATTTAAATAATATAATGATAATCTAATATTATTATGACCTATTCTTATTATTAATTAATATATATATATATAATTATTTATACATTAATATATATAAAAAAAATTGGTTGTTAATATTTATATAGTTATTAGTAATTCTATATCACACACTCTGTCTATGTTGTATGTGCCATGTTTTCATAATTAACTAACCGACCTTGATAGTTCACTTGTTAATCCTGCATCCTTCGTATAACAATTAGGATTTGGAATTGCAATTTGAATTCCTAATCGGATACACCTTTCATATATGAATGCAAATATAGTTCCACTGAAATTTGCAAGCGACATTCCATCTTTTTTAGGTGCAAATTGTTGAATTCATCATCATTTAAATAATTATGTCTATTAAATTTAGATCGATAGTAAATTTGACCTCTATTCTTACCATCAAATTCAAAATTATTTTCAAATTTTATAATCTATATAACTTGTCCTTTAGATTTAAAAATATTTTCAAAATTTACGATCTACATAACTAGTAGATATCTTAATAATATTGAATTGAAATTTCAAAAATGGTAATAGATTTTTGATCGCATGTTTCTAAGGACACTAACCCGCAAAGGGACTAGTTATGTAATTTTAAATATGGGTAGGTCATTGCCTCAACAATTTAACTTTAAAAATGATATTGCATTATTGTTGTGATAGACATGCGTATATGAAATGTGATTTTTAAGAATTATTTATTTTTGTAGTTTAAAGTATTTTACATATATCTATTTATTTTATTTTATTTATATTAGTATCTAAATGAACTTCTCTCTTTTTAAGAGTCATTTCATTTTGATTTATAACATTATCATATTTTAATTTTAATGAGAGAAATGTTTCAAAATGCTATATTACTATGTCAAACATAATAAACTTACAATTATAAATTATAAATTATATTTAAATTAGGATTGTATTATTTATATTTTCAAATATTACATAGAGATTAATATTTTATTATTTATTTAATATTAATTAATAATTGAATTAAAAAAATTGAAATCCAATTCCGAACCAAATACATTTATTGATATAATTAAAAAATTTAAAATAATAAACTATAAAATTATTGAAATAAAACCCTAAATAAAACCCTAAACCCCTTTTAGTTAACCTTAAACATTCAACCTTAAAAATTCTTATTTTGTGGTTTGGGTTGTAGCCGAAACTCATATGGCCGTGGATGTGAATTTATCCTTTTATTTTTAGTAAAGACAATTGCAATTTATTCTCTCATATAACACGATGTGCCCTAATGTAAACACAATTATGGTTTTTACAGTAATATTACATTATATATTCATGCTTGCGTACAAGCATCTTCTTTGTTGTATAAAATTATGCACTTTAGTTATATATATGTTATAAATGCATGCATGCATGAACAAATATGGTTCTTTTCGTTAAGGTTAATCAAAATCTCCAATTAGGCCATTAGCCCTGGGGGAGTCCTATCGTGGGAGTCTGTCTAAGGTTTTCTTTACGGCCATATTCATAACATGCCAAGGATTTCACGGTCGATGGCTAATTGACGAGGTCTCTTTCCCCAAGGTTTTCTTTACGGCCCTATTTATAACTTGCCAAGGATTTCATGGTCGATGGCTAATTCACGACGTCTCTTTTATAACTTGCCAAGGATTTCATGGTCGATGGCTAATTCACCAACGGAAATAACTTCTACTTGTATTGGATAAGATTATTTATTGTCTCATATATATATATATAGTACTCTCCAACAATCTTTCAAGGGTTTGATTTTAATATAATGAAATACTTCTATGTAAGTTTGATTATTGTATATTTATGTTTTGCTTACTACATGAGTATAGCTTTTACTTCCGATAATATTATATATTTTTATTTGTTTTGCCCACTTATAGAGTGGACACAAGGGTTTTTTCGTGGGTCGGGTATCTTCTCTAAATTTGTTAATATTTTATTCTTTTATATTATTACGATTACATAGTCTAATTTTTTTTCAATTAGCAATTAAATTTAATCTTCTAGCAATTGTAGATAGATTAATAAATGTAATGTACAATAGAAATTAATTAAGAGAAATAACAAGAGTCATAATATTTGGTTAAAGATGAGGGAATAATTGTGTAAAGCGGAAACCTTTTCAAGTTATTCTTTGATTAGATTGTCATAAAATGTTCAACATAGATATAATGGTTCAATTTATCAACAGAGTTAAATTGAATTATTTGATTATCCAAGAGGTCAACCAACCAATATCCAATAGATGAGCCTCAAAGTCAAATATGTTCAATAAGTCAAAGTCTACAATTCTACCACAGACAACAACAATCAAAGATGTCCTAACCAGTCCACAAGTAAATGGTCTAACCACCTCAAAGGAGCTCGATCAACAATCAAAATATTTAGCCTTACTTTTGAGTCAAACTTTAGTTAAAATAGTTCCAAACAACTCAATGAAACTCAGTGAGAGGAGAGAGAAGAACTCTATGGTCAACTTTAGATTTCAAAATCAATGTCAATAGTGAGTTGTAATGCCCCTATGGTCAACTTTAGATTTCAGAAATCAATGTCAATAGTGAGTTGTAATGCCCCTATGGTCAACTTTAGATTTCAGAAATCAATGTCAATAATGAGTTGTAATGCCCTTACGGCACTACTTTTTAAACATTTACTATTTTAAGACATTGAACTATTGTTGGATTTAATGGAAATTTTGTCCATGGAGAGACTTGTGTGACAATGTAAATTATTTTATTATTATTGAATTAATAAATAAATTTCTTGAAATATTCAGGAACAGTTCTTAACACCGTAGAAAAAATTGTTGGTGGTCAAGTCCACATGATGGACCTTGCCTTAAAATCTCCTACAAATACCTAGGAGAAAATACTTAAAAGAAATAAAATTAACATAATGGGAGAGAAAGATATAATATAAAACAACCTACGAATCAAAAGAGGGTATTCCTAGAAGCAAGAAAGTCTTAGCTCGCGGGAATTGTTGGAGATAGTTGGCGGTTTGGTGGAATGTGTTTCATTTCTGAACATTCCCCAACTCATTACTATGATTAGATATAATTTTCTTTATATTTATATTTTATTTGTTTATTATGCAATTTGGGTAATGATGTGCAATTATTGAATAGGATAAATGTATGGAAAAATTTAGGAGCTAATAATAGCAAGTGGACTAATTTTCCATTCTTTTTCCCGAAAATTGATTTTCCCAAATTTTATAGGATAAAATTATTTTATCTTCAAAATCACTAAATTTTATAGAAAATAATATAAAATCATTAAAATTTTGAATATTTTTAGAAAAATATATCCAAATATTTACACTTTGCATATTAGAAACTAATAAAATTTGCCAAAATTTCTAAACATGCAGGAAAAATTTAATTATTTAAAATTTTCTTTCGGTGAATATTACATACCTCTACTTAGTTATGCGTGTCATAATTCTCCACTCATGAAATAAATGTTATTTTACTGGTTATCTGTGTCGTAGTTCTACACGCATGGAATAAATGTTATTTTAAGTAATAACCATCATGGAATATGTCAATCTGATCTATTTAATATGGGATAAAATAATATTATTAGATTAAAAATTCTGAATTTGTGTAGTGCTATAGATATTATTTCTACATAGATGGAATAATAGAAGGCACATTATGGTTATAACTTATATGATATAGTTCTTGAAACAAACTCGAGAATATGCATGGGAAGATATCATAGTTTGAGTATGATATTAAATGTGAACTAAAAATAGATACATAGCATTATGATAAAATTGTGCATATCTATTCATTCCATTCGTATTAAAACATGTTTAGCTAGAGATAAAACTCTGAAATATACAAAAGGGTGGAAAATGTATGACTTTGGTTAGAATTATTAATCAAACAAGACGAGCTGCATGGCAGCAAGTCCCTGCCATGAGATCTGAGACCATTATTGCAGTCCAGCAATTTCAGTGCAGAGAAATTATAACTTTAAGCATGCCGAATCTGTTTAAATTTGCCCCAGCCAAGTTTTCAATTGAAAGACAGTAGTATAGTTACCATGTTTTGCAGTCATGGCTGACTTGTGGAATTTTGATGGTTCGATTGTTGTGGGAGAGAGTGGGTGTTGCCCAACAAACTGTTGCAAGTGTGGAACTAACTGTAGTTGCAACGCTTGCGATTCCAAATGATTGGAGACAGGAAATGGATATCCACAGTGAATTAGCGGATGATCTACGAGTTTCAATGGTCAGTGCAGAGGATATCGTGACATAAACGCAGGGAGAAGGATTTACATCGATGTTAGTCGGAGAAGACTGTGGTGTTTTGGTGCGGCTGGGTAACTTGTGGTGGGTCGAAACGGGTGTTATATACATTAAAAGTCAAGGGTTTTTAACAACTCAAAGGTGATATATACATGTGCAGATGACAAACAACTCAAAGTACTTTGCCTTTTGGATAGTAAAATAATAATAATAATTGTTCTGTGCAGTACTTCCCCTAATAACATTGAGTAGTTGGCTCAACAACTGCAAGCAGATTTTTTCCAATTTGAATAGCCGTTGTAATTGAATTAAAGGTGAGGATTAGTTAGGAGTAGGAAATTGCGAACCCTTAGGATTCTTGTGCTTCGCTCACTCGCATATTCTCTGCCTTTGTCAGTTTTGTCACCCTTAGAAGTCCTTTGAATCTAGCGTGCGTCTTTAAAAATAAAAAAGAACATTATTGAATCCAACCCTGGTGATAGCCATACATCACGAATATATATACATTAAAAGTCAAGGGTTTTTAACGACTCAAAGGTGATATATACATGTGCAGATGACAAACAACTCAAAGTACTTTGCCTTTTGGATAGTAAAATAATAATAATAATTGTTCTGTGCAGTACTTCCCCTAATAACATTGAGTAGTTGGCTCAACAATTGCAAGCAGATTTTTTCCAATTTGAATAGCCGTTGCAATAGAATTAAAGGTGAGGATTAGTTAGGAGTAGGAAATTGCGAAATATATTCATTTTTTATATTCTTGGATCACCACCTTTCTTTGGATTCACATTCTTGTACATTCCCTTTATAATATATTTTCATAATTCATAATTTCCCTTCATGATACCATTGTCGTCGCATCCAGTTTTTACTTTTCATCACTGTTCAAGTGTTAATATAAACATTTAAATATTCTACAGTAATGCGATTCTAGTTAGTTATAGATTTGTACTTATAAATATTTATCGTTAGATTCGTATGTTTGCTTGTTTCATTACTTAAAGACTTTTAAAATTCTACACTGACTCTTAACGTTTTTTAAAATTAATTCGGCGCCCAGAAAAACTGCAATATAGATGGATGAAATATACATTGCATTATGGTTTTAAGACATGATATGGGGAATCGTATTTATTAACCACGATTCAAAATTTTCAACCATAGAATAGCCATTGCATGACGTATAATTTTGACATTTCACAAAGACAACAAATGTTTATCAATATTCGACTCATTTGGCATTACCACCAGCTCAAGCATAATGCATAATGCATTAGCAAAACGTGGCACAGGACAACCATGACAAATACCAACCGGGCGTTCACATTGGGATTTTTTGGCATATCAAGCCAAATTGCTTCCATGCCTGCAATTCCTGCGGTCGCAAGAGCAGGAAACACAGTGGAGGTTTCATTTCTCTGGCACACCTGCAGGAGCTATACAGTAGACGAAATTTGAATTATTTCTTCTCCATTGCATGTCCAGTGACAGGTGTAAGAGATATTAGGGTTCAGAGGAAGGGCATGCTCAGCGATTCAATGTGTCCAGTTCCAGTGCATCCACGATTCCGATCAATAAATCTGGTGCACATACAACTCTCCACAAGGCATTTTCCTCAGGAAAACTACAGGCTGCTATCCCCATCTGCCCCCTGTGCACTAAATTTGCAGTACCCGGGCCAATTTTTACCGAAAGTTAGAGGCGATTTCCGCGGAATCTGCACTCGGACAGTTCTGGCTATGGCAGAGAAGGTTCCAGGGCATAGTGGAGCACAGAAAGAATACACCAACATACTTGCCCATCTTCGTATCAGCAGAAACGTCTTCGTATCACATAGATCAAGCCAGTAAGTCATACTTTTGTTTCAAATCTGGAGCAAATCTGGAGCGAGATGGGAGCAGGGATCTTCCACGCCTGAATCCGACTGAATTTACAGGCAAGATGGGTTTTTCAGATAATTTGGTATGTTCACATTGGGAATTTTCGGCATATCAAGCCAAATTGCTTCCATGCCTGCAATTCCTTCGGTCGCAAGAGCAATTTCATAGCTTTTCGACGGGCCTAATTTAACTTGGCATGATAATTACCACACTAGCCGAGGGTCACAGAGTTCTTTTTCATGCCTTCGCTTCCCCGCCGTGCTTCTGCAATCATTGTTTAACAATTTTTCTGCCGCTTGGACACCTGCAAAAAGGTGAAAAGTTGGAAGAGGCCCTGGTGAGGTTTGCTTATTCAAAGAACTGATGGAACTCGGTTATGCTGAGAAGTAGAGGGGTAATTGGGAAGAAAAGCAATGGCGCGGGCGCTGCTGGGGTCTCCGAAATCCAGAGAGGAATCATTGATCTCCTGTGCATTCTCCGCTGAGCAAGAAACAGTGAAACCAATTTCCTCAGGTACTCACTTGCTGTGTATATCACCCTAGCAGGATTCTCATTGTGTATATCATGTTATGTTATGCTCAGGTAAGAAATTAAACAGATGTTATCCATGGTCTCAGCAGTGTAGAACCCTATTAAGAATTTAGCAATCTGCTTTATAAATATTATAAATTCTACAATGCATTATTAATATAGTATCGCAAGAGATTGCAATATGTAAGTTCTCTGTACATTTTCACTGTACCCACTTTCACTTCAGATCGGCAAGAGCATTTATGTTGGGTCAGCCCACCTAATCATAGGTATTTAGAACTAGCTTGTTGTTGCAATACCATGGGCTCTTAGAACTAAAGAATGGTGGGAAGGATTCCATGGTAATGAGAAGTACAGTATCTAGCTGGCTATTAGCATACAAATTTAGAAAATGGGGCAGAGTTTATATATAACTTTTTTCCTTGGTGTCAGACTAAATTTTGATATATCTTATGTGAAAAAGCAAAACTACAGTCCTTCATGTTCTTCACATCATGAAAATGAAAGCGGTTCATCATCGTCTCCGAAATCCAGAGAGGAATCATTGATCTCCTATGCATTCACCGCTGAGCAAGAAACAGTGAAACCAATTTCCTCAGGTACTCACTCACTGTGTATGGTAAACAACCTTATAATATAGTAAATGCATTTGATTGCACAATAACAAAGTTTGATTGCACGATAACAAATAATAACATGAGTTATGCTAGCTTACGTAGAATTCTCACGCTTTCATCACAGGAAAGCGAGGCCCCGTCCGTAGCTCAGGCTGTTTCTTCTCCGCCAAGCGAGGCTCTGATTCAGAACTACGGAATAAAGAACTTCAAATCAGGGGTTTTGGGTCGCCCTTTCGCTTGGTTCGGCCCTCCTCGTTTTTATGGCGTAGAATCAGAACATGCATGCAGACACATGGCAACAAGTGGCAACTTCAGCATAGAACCTAACCTACGCCATAGCATTCCCGGTAAAATGTTAACATTAAATGTTACGGAACTAATTCTATCTTCGCGATAGCATTACTTCAGGCAGGCGACACTGTGTTAATTAACCGAACTGCTTTCCTAACTTATTCCTAACTTTTCAGATGGTATACCTCGTAATGAGGCCAAATAATATGAACATTTCTTCGATTGATTAAAAGCATCGGGAAACATAAAATATGGCATCGGTTAATGTGACATATCATAGAACTTTGGTTTAAGTAAAAATAAATTTATGGATTCCTGTGTCAAACTAATGCAATCGATAAAAATCGATTACTATAGTCCCTGCCAGGCTCGAAGGGCAGGGACTAATAAGAACGTGGATAATGGAATTCATATAAAAGAATCACATAAGATCTTTATTTTATAATGTGGGAACGCTATTAAGTAGTATATGCATAGTTACTAAAAAGGACCTATTTATTTACGATCTTCTAGTAAAGTATAATAGATTATATATAATATCTATGCAGAAAAAACAATTTTTGGGTGATATCCATGTATCCCTAGAGGAGTACTTATATAATTGTAACTAAGTGATAGTTGAAAGTCAACCTGAACTACTTATATAATTGTAACTAAGCGGTAGTTGAAAGTCAACCTAAACTAGGTTGTTTTAGAGTACAAAATGAAAACTTAAAAATTAATTAACTCAAAAGGATGGCATGTAATAACCCTTTCGCGTAAGGAAACATGAAATAACTAAAAAAAATACTTTTAAACTAATAATTGACTCTTAAACTACTCATTTTGTTTGTGAGTTCGTAGGGGAGATGGAGTGATTATTAGAATAACTATATGTTATAGTTAACAATAAAAAAAAAGTGGTATATATTATTAGTTATTAATTGTTATTAGTTTTGATGGTTATATTTGTTATATTGATTTTAATTAATTGAATATTAATTGTTATAATTATATTTATTACAATTTATTTATTATTTATTATTTTGTTTTAATGTATTGTTACTATTATTTATTAGGGTTATTTATGTTTTATTATAATTTCTTTTATTTGGATTTGTATTAATTTTAGTTATATTAGTTTTCAACTATATGTTTCAATTTTTTGTTAAGGTTTATTGTCTATTAATCTAGGTTGTAGAGTTATTATAGATCTCAATATATTTTGAGATTTATTCTACATTCTATTTACTTAAGGAAGTGTGTAATTTAAATATAATGGATTTTTTATGTGTTCTAGGTTAGTTGGGGGATTATAGTTAGGTGTAGACTTAGATGATAAGATTGGAATCCAATTTTTGCTTATAGTCCATCCGTCATCTCTATTGAGGTTATTGGGGTGTTTGCTAATTTTTATGGCTTCTCTGAATTTCCTTATGAAGTAGTTATCACTTCTGGCTAAGATACAGGTATCTTCTATACAGATTTGATTCTTAGTTTTATCAGAATGTTCAACTAGAGCTGAGGATTTGGATTGATTGTGTTTAATGTCAGCTAAGTGTTCTTGGATTCTTGTGTTGAGGGATCTCTCAATATCACCTACATAGGGTTTGCCGCATGAGCAGATAATTAAGTAGACCCCTTTATGGAATTTTGGATCAATTTTGTCTTTGACTGGATTTAGGCAGTTACGGATAGTGTTTAAGGGTCTAAATGTTGTTAGAATTCCATTATTTTTCAGGATGCAAGAGATCTTGTCTGTAGTTCCTAGTATGTAAGGGAGGTTGACCTTACCTAATATGTTATTAAAGTTTTTATTTTTGTTTGGTTGCATGTTTGCTTTAGTTATGGCTTTGATGTCCTGATGTTTGTTGTCCATTTTTTAGGAAAACATTAATAAGGTGTTCTATTTCTTTTTCTAGGTTTTCCTTGTCAGCGATTCTAAGGGCTCTCGTTGCTAAAGTGTTGAGGACTCCTAGTTTGTGGGTGGGGTGATGGTGTGAGGAGGCATGAAAATATTGTTCTGTGTGAGTCTTTTTTCTATATACCTGATGGGATATAGAGCCATCATCATTCCTAGTGATGAGGATATCAAGGAAAGGGAGGCTTCTGTTGGCCTCAACTTCCATATTGAATTTTATGGATGGGGATAGGCTATTTAGGTGTTGTTTAAAGGTTTCTAGGGTTTCTCTTCCATGAGGCCATATGATGAATGTGTCATCCACATATCTACATAATGATGAAACTCGCAGAAACCTCAAAGAAAAAATTATTTATATTATATAAATTTCAGATCTTTATATATAAATTTCAGATCTTTTTAACTTTATCGAAACCTTTATTTAATTTATATAGTAATATTTGTGTAGTCATGAGGATACAAGGTTTAGATATATCTCAAAAGTAATTATAACTTTTTCCTTTTAAATTCAATTAAAAAATGTTATAAAATTAAATTAAATTAAAATATTTTTATTGTTAAATAAGTTATGGTTTTTGGGCATGTGGTATTGATAACCCCTAGTATTGTAACAAAACCTATTTACAAGTTAATAATATCCATGTTTAAGAATCTTGTCATATTGTTATAAAATATCTTGACTCTAAAATCAGTTATGAGTTTTGGGCATGTGGTATTGATAACCCATGGTATTGCAACAAAGCCCATTCACAAGTATTATTGGAAAAAATGGGAGTCAATATCTATGGTTAGGAATCTTGTCGTATTGTTATAAAATATTTTGATTCTAAAATAGGTTATGTTTTTTTGGCATGTGGTATTGATAAGCCATGATATTGTAACAAAACATATTTGCAAGTTAACAATATCCATTGTAATGTGGAAGTGAATATCCATGGTTAAGAATATTTTCATTTTTCATACTCATATAAAATATTTGGATTGTGAAATAAGTTATGCATTTTTGGGAATGTGGTATTGATAACCTATTTTTTTACATGTTAATAATATCCACGATAAAGTGGGGATGAATATCATGGTTAAGAAATTTTTATTGTTATAAAATATTTTGGTTGTGAAATAGGTTATGGTTTTTGGGCATTTTGTATTGGTAAGACATGGTATCGAACCATGGTATTGTAACAAAGGTTATTCAAAAGTTAATAACAAAATAAAAATATAACAAATTAAATTTTATTGTTTTTGTTACTTTAACTTTTTATTATTAAGTTAACCAACATTTAAATATTTACAGTCATCCTTGATACTAGGTTTATATTAATTTTAACTTTTTAATTATTACTTTTATCTTCTTTGTTTTATTACTTTAACTTTTCATTATTATTCCGAGACAACATTTAAATGTTTTCCCTCGTCTCCAATATTCTATATATATATATATATTATATATATATATTTTAATTGAACTTAGATTTAAAATTGTTTACTTAATTACATTATATCTATACATCTCACCTATTACTAGATTTAAAATGTTTACATAATTACATTATATCTAATACATCTAACATATACTAGATTATAAAGTGCCTCTAGGCACAATATCATAAAAAGAACACTTTAACCACTCTCGTCTATGAAATTTATATTTGAGCTTATTAAAATAAATAGTTTGAGAGATATAGCAACATGTAACACAGGCGAAAATGAAACCCTTATATATATATATATATATATATATATATTATATATATATATATATACACACCACACACACACAAAGAGTTTAACAGAAAGTCGAATAAGAAAAATGGGATGTAATTTCAATATTAAAGATAAAGGGAAGTTTTCCTTTTTCCAAAACTCTTTAGGTCTAAACATATCTCAATCGCAATTACATACAAAATTTTGCAATAAGAGAATGGGCGATGTTGAAATAGTACGAACCACTATCTGAGACAGTAAAGGAATAAGGATTATATAATTTATAATAGCCTAAGGCCGAAGAAGCCCAAGGCCGAAGAACGTAGTGTATAACCTTGTAAAGGTTTGTCTATAGCTACAGAAAAGCATGACCATGATCTAGGCTACAACCATATCATCAATCTATGGTGATGTGTTGTGTTGTAATACTTCATAGAAATGCGAGAAACATAAACTGCAAACCTGTAGGCATAAGAAGTCATGAATTTTTCTTTTGGGAAGTACAAATGCTTCTGTATTATCAATCCCTATTTTCACTTCCACTTTAGACAACATTCCTGTATCCAAAAGAAAAGGATAAAGATTATAAACTTAAAGGAGGGACTCTAGTGGATATTGAAAAATGTGGTATTCTATAACACCATTGGAATGCAAATTATACCTGATATTGGAAAATAGATATGCAACTTTCCTTATCTGGAAACCAAAACATAAATGTAATAATAAAGTTTCAAAAATAGCAAAACTATTTTAGGTGAAATAACATTAACAATAAATCATATTTCAACTCTTTCTAGTCATTTTATGGTTTTGACCGAACTAAGAAAAGAAAAAAACCATGAGCATAAAATCGTAGCTCACATGAGTAGGACTGTAACGCCTTGCAGATGGATCGCCAGGCGTGCACTCCCTCCACTTCAAAAATATGACTAAGGCATGAAATATGCAATGGTGAACCAAGGCGCACGAGACAATGGAGTGAGTGGGTGATCCATCATTTATAGGCGAGCTGAATGACTTGTTGAACGAGCCGACCCTGGGGTGAACGCATGACGATGGGTGCATTGGATGGGGCAGTCTCGCACGATGGGCGGGCTGACCAATCGAAGGGAGATGGAGTGTGGTGAACGCACGGGTTTTGCAGAGTCGACTGAGCACTTGGCTCCACGCTTGGTCACATATATATATATGGCAAGCGTTGGTGACATTTCATCATCGCTCTTGGCACCCTTGTTCATTTGAGAGTAATGAGCTTCGGCGAGGGGTACAGGCTCCATTGAGGCACAAAAAGAATGACATCACCGAGGATGCGTAAGCATGCTCGACTGTTAAGGACCTTTAGGTGCTCGACTCACAACAAGCCAAGGCAAGTGCGCAAAGGAAGAGGAGGCCGCAACAAGGGGAGCGCACATGTGCCCGCCCGTCAGGCACTCGCAAACGGTATTGGCACTTGGTTAAAGGTGTGGTGAGGACACGAGTGAACCGCCCGACCCGTGAGTGAACGCACACCGTGTGGGCACGGGTGAACCGCCCGGTTGATAGTTCGGGTGAGGGCGCGGGTGAACCGCTCGAATGCCAAGGTGATACTTTGGTTATGGTTCGTGTGGGTGTGCACGGGCGTGCCTGTCCATTCGGGCAAGGTTGTATTATTGTATTTTGGTGAAGTGTTGAGGTGCAACCACTGTGCGCTCTTGCACGGGCGGGCGCCCAACCTCGTTTATGAATGTTGGTGGAGCAACGCTCCCGACCATTGTAATAATTTCTCATACATAATAAAAGAAGTTCTTCTCTTGCATATTGTTGGCGTTTCTATTGTCGTTTATCATGTTGTTATGATGGTTTCTGCACATTATAATATAATTGATGGTTTTTATACATGAATGAAGGGGTAGTTCGTAAAGTAACATAATTATGAAGAAAGTTGGTTACTTAGGCAGTGCCGCACCCAGCCAATTAAAGGAAAAAAGAATTGGGGGTATGACAGGTGGTATCAGAGCTGATTCAGGGTTGAAGAAGCTTGATGATGAACGAAGTGAACGGATATGTATGCAAGGATAGGTTATGGAGAAATCATGGATGAACAGTCTGGGTCTCGTGGACTTGATGGTCCATGGTAAGAGCATTCAAGCTCTTGTGGACACAGGGTCCACTCATAACTTTATGATGACACAGTTGGCAAGAGAGGTCAAACTGATGATCCTCCCATCGAACATGGAGGTCAAGGCAGTGAACTCTAGAGCTAAGGTGGCGGGTTTGGCACACGAAGTGCCGGTAAAGATAAAAGACTGGACGGATCAGTTGGACTTCACGGTGATGGAGACGAACGACTTTGATGTAATACTTGGACAGGATTTCTTGAAGGGCAACAAGGCTATTGTTGTCCCCTTCTGTGATGAGGTGGTGCTGGTTGGAAAGTCACAAAATTGGATTTTGTCCACTCATAGCCAAAGGAGGGAAGTCAAGTTGCAACATGTTTCTGCACTAAATTTGGAGAAGGCTATGAAGGAGTCAGATATGGAGACATATGTGGTGATGTTCAAGGGAGTCGAAGGTGATGGAGTGGGGACACCTGTTCCGGCTGAGATTTCTGATGTGCTGGCCGAATATGTGGATTTGATGCTTGATGAGCTACCGAATAAGCTTCCACCAAGGCGTGTAGTGGACCATAGCATTGAGCTTGAACCAGGGAAGCAACCCCCGACAAGAGAACCTTATCGTTTATCAGGGCATGAGTTGGAGGAATTGAAATGACAGCTAAAGGAGTTAGCTGATGCAGGTTTCATTAGACCTTCAAGGTCCCCTTATGGAGCTATGGTATTATTCCAGCGAAAGAAGGATTCCAATGAGCTACGGATGTGCTGTGACTACCGTGCATTAAACAAGCAGACGGTGAGAAACAGGTATCCTTTGCCATTGACTGCTGATTGCTTTGACAAGCTTGTGAAATCCCGAGTGTTTTCCAAGCTGGACTTGAGGCATGGGTACTATCAGGTGTGGATAACCGAAGGAGACGAGAAGAAGACCACAATAGTAACAAGGTATGGTAGCTTTGAGTTCCTTGTTATGCCATTCGGGTTGTGCAACACTCCTGCTACGTTTTGCACTTTGATGAATGATGTTCTACGACCATACTTGGATTTGTTCGTAGTAGTGTACTTGGATGATATAGTGGTGTACAGTGACAACATGGAGGATCATAAGAAGCACTTGGCGATGGTGTTCAAGGCACTGAGGGAGAATCAGTTGTTCTTGAAGAAGTCTAAGTGTGTGTTCGGTTAGACCGAGATTCCATTCCTTGGGCATATTGTTGGTCAGGGGTACATACGGATGGAGCCGAGCAGAGTAAAGGCGATTGAGGACTGGGTTGAACTGAAGAATGTCCATGAGATGAGGGTGTTCTTGGGCATGACCAACTACCAACGGAAGTTTGTAGAAGGTTACTCCAAGGTAACATCGACACTGACAGACTTATTGAAGAAAGACAAGAGGTGGTGTTGGACGGATAAATGTCAAAAGGCATTTGATGACTTGAAGAAGAGGATGGTTACAACGTCGATATTGAAGTTGCGTGAATTTGGGAGACCGTTTGAGGTACACACTGATGCTTCAGATTTTGGGGTTCTTATGCAGGATGGGCATCCGGTGGCATATGAGAGTCGGAAGTTGCAGGATAGAGAACAGAGGTATCTGGTTCATGAGAAGGAGATAACTGCAATCATCCATTGTCTTCACGTGTGGAGGCATTACCTAATTGGGAAGCCATTTGTTGTCAAGACTCACAATGTTGCAACAAGTTATTTTGCATCACAGCCGAAGCTTTCTACGAAGCAAGCTCGTTGGCAGGACTTCTTGGCAGAGTTCGACATGTCTATTGAGTATAGACCGGGTAGACACAATGCGCTAGCAGATGCCCTTAGTAGGAAGGGACAAGTTGTAGCATTGAAGGGTGAAGACCGGGCAGCAAGGAGTAGAAGTCGGGTTCAGATGATAGAAGAGATGCAAAACAAACTCAAGGAAAGTGTTGAAACTGATACTTTGGCGCAGAATATAGTGAAGCAAATAAAAGAAGGGAAGACACGAAAGTTCTTTCTACGGGATGGTTACTTGTTCTTTGGAAACCGACTCTATGTTCCAAAGACATCTGGTCTCATGAGGCACCTTTTGAAGGAGTGCCACGATTCTCCGTGGGCTGGCCACCCAGGGCATTGTCGTTCTTTGGCATTGTTGGAGAGGGGGTTCTTTTGGGAGAAGATGTGGGTGGATGTGGAGGAGTATGTACATACGTGCATCATTTGTCAGCAGGACAAATCAGATACTCAGAGGCAAGGAGGACTATTGCAGCCTTTACCGATTCCAGAGAGGCCATGGATGAGTGTCTCGATGGACTTCATCACTCAGTTACCACAGGTGCAGGGGTATAATGGGATCATGGTCGTGGTTGATCATTTTTCCAAGTATGCTACCTTTGTTCCTATAAAGATACCTTGTGGAGCCAAGCGGACTGCGGAGTTGTTCTCTAAGAACATAGTGAAGTATTGGGGAATGCCATTGAGCATTGTGTCGGATAGAGATCCGCGTTTTATAGGGAGATTTTGGACCACATTGTTCAAGTTATTTGCGACAGATTTGTTGAGGAGCTCGAGCTACCATCCACAGGCAGATGGGTAGAATGAGAGGATCAACGCATTGCTGGAGGACTACTTGCGACACTATGTGACGGCTGATCAGAAGAATTGGCCTGAACTCTTGGATATTGCTTAGTTTAGCTACAATATTCAAAATAGTTCTGCGACAGGGTACAGTCCATTTGAGTTGGTTAATGGCCAGATGCTGGTTGCACCGCACACCGTTGTGACAGGAGGTTTTTTGAGGAGTCCTCATGCGAAGAAGTTCATGAAGGCTTGGGAGGAGACCTTGGAGTTGGCACGGTTGCGCTTGCACGATGCTGCAAGGAGGATGAAGAAGTATACTGATAGGGGAAGACAGGATGTACACTTCAGTGTGGGAGATATGGTGTTTCTTAGGATTACCGTGGAGCAGTTTCAGCTAGCCAAGGGGACGGCCACCAAACTGACACGGAAGTATGAGGGACCATTTCAGGTGAAGAAGCGAGTGGGGGAGGTTGCTTATGAGCTGGAGCTTCCGTACCATATGCACATGAAGCATCCAGTTTTTCACATTAGTCAGTTGAAGAGATGCAGACTTGATTCAGACCATCCAGAGAGAGCTGAACCGTCGAGAGGACTAGCCGAGATAGTGGATAAACCAGGCTTTGAGTTGGAGAAGATTTTGAGCTTCAAAACTACAAGGATTGGTTGCCACCAGAAACGGGAGTACCTTGTCAGATGGAATGAAGCACTGGAGGAGGAGATTGGGAATCGGAGGACTCATTTTGGAGATGGAAGAGGAAGATTGCAAGGTATGAACGGAGGATACTGAGGCAGTCGGGATTGTCGAGGGTGAAAATGATTTCTAGCGGGGGAGGATGTAATGCCTTGCAGATGGATCATCGGGCGCACGCTCCCTCCACTTCGAAAATATGACTAAGGCATGAAATATGTGATGGTGAACCAAGGAACACGAGACAATGGAGCGAGTGGGTGATCCATCGTTTATAGGCTTGCTGAACGACTCGTCGATCGAGCCGACCGTGGGGTGAACGCACGACGATGGGCGCTGGATGGGGTGGTCCTACATGATGGGCGAGCCGACCAACCGAAGGGCGATGGAGTGTGGTGAACGCTTAGGTTTTAGAGAGTCGGCTGAGTGCTTGGCTCCACGCTTGGTCACATATATATATGGCAAGCGTTGGTGACATTTCATCATCGCTCTTGGCTCACAACAAGCCAAGGCAAGTGTGTAAAGGAAGAGAGGCCGCAGCAAGGGGAGCGCACATGTGCCCGCCCACCGGGCACTCTCAAACGGTATTGGCACTTGGTTAAAGGCGTGGTGAGGGTGCGGGTGAACTGCCTAGTTGATAGTTCGGGTGAGGGCGCGAGTGAACCCCCTGAACGCTAAGGTGATACTTCGGTTGTGGTTTGTGTGGGTGTGCATAGGCGCGCCCGCCCATTCAGGAAAGGTTGTATTATTTTATTTTGGTGAAGTGTTGAGGTGCGACCATCGTGTGCTCTTGCATGAGCGGGCACCCAACCTCATTTATGAATGCCGGTGGAGCAACGCTCCCGGCCATTGTAATAATTTCTCATACATAATAAAAGAAGTTCTTCTCTTGCATATTGTTGGCGTTTCTATTGTTGTTTATCATGTTGTTATGATGGTTTCTGCACATTATAATATAATTGATGGTTTTTATACATGAATGAAGGCGTAGTTCGTAAAGTAACATAATTATGAAGAAAGTTGGTTACTTAGGCGGTGCCGCACCTGGCCAATTAAAGGAAAAAAGAATTGGGGGCGTGACAAGGATAGTCATAGAAAGGATGAGGTCTTAATCCCGGTTTCCATAGCCGAACTATAATCTTGTAACAAATTCTTCCAAAAACAAGCAAAGGGATAACCCCGTGAGATACCAAAAGGGATGCTCTGAGTCTCTATTCGTTACAAAATTGGAGATAATTTTTGTAAAATTTAATAAAATAAAAATATAAGAAAAATCCCATTTTTAATAACATTGTGGTAAAAAATTACATTTAAACGAATTATTGAAAACAGTTGATAGAATAGATATATGCAAAACAAACGGATTTGATACTAGAAATGTAGCGAGAAGGATACATGGAGTGTCAAATCTCTTAAAATAAACATAATCCTGACTAAACGTTAAAGAAGATTCTTTATTTATATCCATGGGGTAAGAAACTCACATGGAGGACACATTTTATGACTAGATAAATCCAATAAAGGGTCTCCTCTAATTGCCCTTGAGGGAAGAGGAGCATTATGTTGTTCCTATCTCCCATCATCGTGAGAGTTGGGACAGACTCCTTTAGTGTCCACTCCTGCATTGAAAAACAAAATGCGATTTTGTAACAACTAAACACTAAACTTAAGAAATAAATATGAAAATAAAAAAATATATTATTGGACCTACACCCACCTTTGGCCTTGGTTACAGGGCTTATTAAATATTACGAAATTATTGACTACATGTATTATTGGGCTCATAGAATTGGACAACTTTGAGGTTTATAACATGTGAAATGATATTACAGGGATTGCAATGTGGGTATGTAGATTGGGTTTTAATGCAAAGAGGACTTGTGGTGATCTCTTTGTCCTTGCCCCAACTTTGATGTGCTCCCTCTTGTACCCGGAGACATGCGACATAGAACTGTTCCAAGAGGTTGCATGTGCCTGGTCTCAGCTGCTAGTGCCAACTGTTGGACTTTGCATCCATTGATCTGGTCCCATTGATATGACCATGGAGGAAGCTTAGGTTTTAATCCCATAACTAACTCTTCACGCTTGATAGCTGGTTGTCTCATTGTTGCTATTGCTCTGAGGGTTCTTGCCGCTCTACGAGGGTTTGAATTGCTGAGGTTTTCAATCCCTCTTCTAATTCTTCTTAGGGTTTCGATGGCAGTAGTGGCTGTCCCTATGGTGGAAAGTAACCCCAATGGTCTGGTAGTCTATCATTTCTTTTATCCACATAGTATGAATGTAGTAGATTGGGGTTTTTGTCTAGTACAGTGTTTCACGCTTAGCCTCCAGTGCACAAGGATGATTTGAGCGACTTCAAATGCTGCAGGGAATACCTGGTTCCCAGGTTTATCTTCGAAAGGTGAATCCCATTACATTTCCCATAGTTTTACAACCTTTTCTTCTTGTTTATAGGTTGTTGTTGTTGATTTATGATTTCCTTATGGTCATTTGATTGATGACATACAGGTGGACTACATAAAGTGGGAACCTTTAACTCTTAGGTAAATTCTCCTCGAATGGATTTGTTCTTTAGCTTATACTATAATTTTTTGAAGGTTTACTGACTTATTTTCTTCTCGTGTTTATTTCAGCGATTCACACATTGTTTCTGAGTTATTTGTTTGACTATGGCTGCTACCCTCAAGGGCTTGAGAGCTTATGACATCTCTATTGATTCTTCTAGTTTGGAATCTTTACTTCTAGGCATGAATTTAAGTTATTTAAGCAATGTTGACAAGGCCAGAAACAGAGACCAAGTCTCTTGCTGAGCTTTAAGATGAAATTGGCTTGAGTTTATTCTTTTTGGTTTTTAATTATTTAACAATGTGAAGTGTTTATTCGAATACTATGTATGGCATTTTAAATTTTGTGAGAACTTCAGTCCTTTAGATGACGTAGGGTTTTAGGGTTTTCTTCCTAAAGTAAGGTCATGAATTATTTATGTGGTTCCTTTTAAGGTCTTGGTTATGTCGACCCGTACTGGCTTTCAAGAACGTTTGAATGGAAATGTTAAATGTTTAACATATTATATTTAGAACTTGCTTAATAAATTCTGCCTGTTATATGTTTTGAAAGGAAATGAAATTATTTTCTTTCTAGCTTGCCTTCTGGGTTGAAAATGCCCTTCATTTTCTTATTCAAGCATTCACTATTTTGATTAACATTTTATATATGATTCTGATCAAGATTTGTTCAATATAGATATACTACTGAAAAGCATTTGGTTTATTATTGTTTTATTGATGCAGTAGTTTGATTTATCATAGCCCGTATCTGTATATGAATAAGGAATTAACATTATATTTAAATCTTTACTATAGTCTGTAGGGTTTGCATAGACTATTCTATAGACCTCCTAATAATATCTCACACCGATTGTCTCACAACTGTATTATAATAGTTTAACCTTCATATTTAAGAACTGTTGATTGATAATGATTGAATGAACATATTCTTCCATATTTGCTAATGTTATTTGATAATTTCATACTTGCTATAATAAACTTTCTATGATTTCATTTATGAGAAGGGTAACTTGTAGTTCCTGTAATTATGCATTTTCAGGATATTGCTTTCCTAGGATTATTAAGCTATTTAATAAATTCTTCTAATATTAGTCCAAAATAACAAGTTCTACTCTATCATTAAATTTGATATCCACACTCTAGCATTAATCTAGAAATAAACTACCAATAACACTTATTTGTTCAACCTGCAATTTCCAAATACTTCGAGAAGGTCTCTCCTCCCAGCCACAAGTTTGGCAATGACATCCAAACCCTCCCCCGAGCACTTTCATTGATTCACAGTTAATATTTCCAGCTACAGTCAAGTACCTTAGGCCTCTGGACTCCTGTCCTCCCTCAAGTCTTGTACCTCTTCTTTGAATGTTCTTGAGAATTCTCCCACTGGTTTGTTTCACCCAACTCCAGGATAGCTCCCCTGGACTCTCTTTTCCTCATCTAAATCTCCCTACAGGGCAGATGGGTAACTGTTTTCTATAACTGTTTCTTTTAAATAATATAATAGATTCTATTTTTGTTAAAGTATCATTACCAACAATTTAGGTAACCATAAAATATGTTTCTTGACCTTCCAGCCTCAATCACTTAATATTTAACACCATAATGTAATAAAACTTAAAGTAACAAATAGTGAATATCAACTCAGTAACCTTAGTAATTTTATGCATTTTGGTGGTGTTATATCTCCCCCCCATAAGAGGAACATTGTCCCTGCTGTTCTCTCTACTTTCATAAAACAATGATGGATAAGATTTTCACATAAATTCCTCTTCCTCCCAGGTGTCCTCTTCCGGGCCAAAGTGCTTCCATTGCACTTTAACCTGGATGATGGCTCGCCTCTGCAAGGTGTTTTATTTCTGATCAAGAATACGAAGAGGTTCTACTAGAAACTCTCCTTCTGGTTCGGCCTGCACAAAAGAAACAATTCATAGTTACAACCCCATTTTTTTTAAATAGTCTATCCAAGTCACGTATCCCACCTAATCGCTTATCTGCATATTTTCCGAGTTAATGATGTGTTGATGGTTATACACATATTTTTTTTGTAAAGACACGTGGAACACATTGTGGACTCGAATGTGGCTTGGTAGCACAAGTTTATAGCCCACTGACCCAATTCGTTCCAAGACTTGGAAGGGTCCACAGTATTGGGGTGCTAACTTAGAACAACCTCGCCACTGTAAGGAAATTTTCCGGGGCTTTACTCTTAAATATATGTGATCCCTCGGTTGAAATTCTCTATATTTCTTATTTTTGTCTGCATACACTTTCTATCTATCCTGGGCCACTCTTAGATTTTGTCGAACCTTCTTAATGGTCTCGTCCATTTCTGCTAGCATCTGAGGACTCAACGCTAGCTTATTAACTGGATTATTCTAGTCTATGGGCATCCTACACTTTCTTCCAAACAACACCTCAAAGGGACCCATGCCTAGTGATTCATGATGTCCATTATTATATAAAAATTCTACTAAGTGGAGATAATATTCCCACTTCTATGGTTGTTGCATCACAAACATGCATTGCATGTACTCCAGCACTTGATTTACATGTTCGGTCTTGCCATCTGTTTGAGGATGGTAAGCAGTACTGAATTGAATTTGAGTACCCAATCTTCAAAAGTGAGTTTTCCATAATGTGGATGTAAATTCTACATCCCTATCCAAAATTACTACCTTGGGTATCCGTGTAGATGAAAAACTTCCTTCATAAATATGTTTGCAATTTCCACATTTTTATAAGTGGACTTCACAGGTATGAAGTGAGCAGTTTTACTTAATTTGTCTATTTCCACCATAATAGAGTTGTGTTGCTTCCTGGTGCGAGGTTAACCTATGATGAAGTCTAGTGATATCGTCTCCCATTTCCATTCTGGAATGGGTAATGGTTGCAACAAATTTGCGTGGTACTGGTGTTCTGCATTCACCAATTGACACTCCAAACATTTGGACAAGTATTCTGTAACATCCTTTCTTAACCGAGGCCAAAAAATACCCTTTTTGAATGGTTGAAAATAGTTTCTAGTAACTTGGGTGGCCAACACATGGTTTCCGATGAAATTCATCCAATATCAATTGTTTAATAGAGTTTTCGTTAGGGACATAAATTTTGTCTTTGAAAGTGAGGATGTTGTTGGAATTCATATTGAAATCTGATTTTTCCCTTTTCAACAAATCTTCCCTTGTTTGCTGCCAAAGAAAAGTGTATTCTAGATCCTTAATAGATGCTTCCTTTATGATCTCGGGAATGTTTGAGTGTACTTGACTGATTTGGACCTCATAAACATAATGTATTTTTCTGCTCAAAGAGTTGGCTACTGAATTTTCCTTTCCTTTAATATGTTTCATGTCAAAATCAAACTCACTTAAAAATGCGGTCCATCTAACCTATTGAGCATTTAAGCTAGAATGGTTGAAGAAATTTGTATGGTTGCTATATTATGTTAATAGCAGAAATTTCTTCCCCAACAAGTAGTGTCGCCACATTTTAAGTGCATACACTACTGCTACCAGTTCAAGGTCGTAAGAGAAATATCATTGTTCATACTCTTTTAACTTCCATGATTCATAAGCAGCTGCCTTTCCTTCCTGTGTCAACGCTCTACCCACGCCTTCTTTACTAGCATCCATGAAAATTACGAATGACTTTTCCGGATCTGCTACCTTTAACACAGGTGAAATGGTAAGTAGGTGCTTTTATCTTTCAGAACTCTATTAACACTCGGATGTCCATTGGAAAGCATGCCCCTTTTTCTTTAAGGAGGTTATTGGAAAGGTGATTTTTGAAAATCCCTCAATAAATCTATGGTAGTATCTAGCCAAACCCAAGAATGATCTAATATAAGTGACATTCTTTGGAGTTGTCCATTCCATGATTTTTTTTATCTTCTCCGCATCCACCACTATTCCATCCTCTGATATAACGTGACCCATGTACTGAATCTAATCTTTGAAAAAATCACACTTGTTAAACTTAGCATATATTTGATTTTCTCATAGCGTTTGCAATACTATTCTCAGATGCTCTTTATGCTCCTCCTAATTCTTAGATTATATTAAAATGTCATCAATGAAAATCAGCACAAATTTGTCAAGGTAGGACTCGAAAATATCATGCATCAGACTCATAAATGTGGTTGGGGCATTTGTGAGGCTAAATGGTAGTACCACGAACTTGTAATGACCATAACAGGTATTAGAATGTCATGCTGCAAATGTCCTCTTTTATTCTTATTTGATGGTAGCTGGACCTTAAATTGGTTTTCGAGAATACTTTAGCTCCTTGCACCTGATCAAATAAATAATCGATATGTCGTAAAGGATATTTATTCTTAATGGTTAGCTTGTTTAATTGACGATAATCGATGCACAATCTTAGGGTCTCATCCTTTTTCTGTACAAATATTACGAGATCTCCCTAAGGGGACACACTTGGGTGGATATACATTTTGTCTAGAAGCTCCTAAAGTTTCATCTTGAGTTCTGTTAAATTAGGTATGATAATAAGATAAGGGGCCTCGGATATAGGGGTTGCACCTAGAATTAGCTCGATGGTAAATTCAATATCCCGCTTTGGTGGTAAACCTGGAATGGATTCTAGAAATACATCAACAAATTCCTGAATGACAGGGATGTTTTCCAAGGAGATCATTTTATTTTTGGTGTTTGTAAACCCCACCTGAACAACATATATTTGGAAACCCTTTCTGATACATTTTCCTCACTGGTTAGTAGTAATAGGATGTAACTTGGTATTGGTTTTAATTCCTTGGAGTTCCTTCCTTTTCCCTGATTGAGCAATAAAACTAACAATTTTCCATTTGCAATCCACAAGGGACTAACACTTTTCCAACTAGTCCATTCTGATTAGAATGTCATAAGAACATAAAGGAAGTATATTAAGGTCATAGTAAATAGGTTGCTTTGGAATCATTATGGGACAACGTTCTGCTTTTGCAATTACCCTTCTTTTTGTCCCAATGGCTAATTGAACTACCCATGGTTTTGAAAACTTACTGCTCTACAATTGACACTTTTCTACCACTTTAGGACTAACATAACTTAAGCTAGCACTTGGGTCAAATAAAACAGAGAAAGGTTGCTTAGCAATCGTACCTTCACTTTCAATCATGGTGGGCTGAAATTCTGCCTGATGATCATCCAAAGCAGCGTTAATTCTAGGCATGCTCCTTGCCACTTCCCCAACCGTGGTTTCTTCTTGCATATTTGATAGTTGTTTTATCCTTTCCTTATGCGGACACTTTTTGTAATAGTGTGGTTCTTCGCATCCCCAACATTGTAGCGATGATTTTTATTGCTGATCATTAACAGATTTAGTAACTCCTTCTGACTATTTGTTCTCAGAATATGTAGTTCTGGGTTGATTCCTGGTTAGAAATTTGCTGAGAGGTTTTTGCTGTACATTTATGTTATTAGCAAATTTTGAATGTCTGTTTGGAATCAAGCTTCTACCTTTCCAATTCAACCCCCCTTTTCGTCCTTCATTTTTCTGTTTCATTTTATCGTAGTGGATGCGAGCTTTCCGCATAACATCATTCATTGTCTTGGGGTAGTCAAACTCTAGTTTCTCCTTCATAAAGTTGGGTAAGCTACTAATGAAGAGCTGAATTTTAGCCTTTTCTTCTTGCATGTAAGGCACATGATGTAGCAAGAAGGTGAATCGTGTCACATATTCATCCATAGTTAAGGTTCTCAATCTTAACTCAAGAAACTCTTTTTCCTTTTTGTCATAATAATGTTCAATTAAATACTTGTCTCTGAAATTCTTTTGGAATTCGTGCCATTTAACTTGCTCTTCATCAATTTTTCTTACTGTTTTGATTTCTTCCCACCACAGGGTGGCTTTACCCGTTAACTGATAAACTACCAATCATGCCTTGAGTTTATCTCTATATTCATAAATATGAAAATATTTACCCATATCAATTAGCCAAGCTTTTGCTTCTTCTTCCAATTCCCCTTCAAACAGTGATGACTTAATCTTTTTAAATTCACCTTGCAATTCAGATTTCTACCCTTTTGTTTTGCGTTGGTCGGAGACATTATCTAAGCGTCCTTCTTTGTCTTCCCCATGTTTTCCAATTGACTTAGCATTTTCCTCTCCATGTTGAGCCATTGGGGTCTTCTCTGGGTCCTCAGCACTGGGATATGGATGTCGTTGATTCTGTCGATTAGACAGACTTCTAAGAATTTTCTCTTGTTCTAAGCATAGTCTATCATTTTCTGTTCTTAAATTTGTCATTTCAGCATGCAACTGCTGAACAGTTTCGAGTAACACCACATTAGCTTGATGGGATTCCTCGCCCAGTTGTATCCAAATATCAGGATTGGCATTCACATACGTTCTTTTGGGTCGATTGGGTGGTCTTGGGTTCCCCTGCATTCTGGCCTTTTTCTTTTATTGATGCAATCTCTGCGTTCACATATACATTTATTTAGTCTATTTTTTTAATTTTTATTTAAAGAACACATTCATTTTTTCCAGTAGATAACTATTCCGAGAGAGTCTCAGTGTATGAACCCGAGCTTTGATACCATTTGTAACAGCTAAACACTAAACTGATGAAATAAATATGAAAATAAAAAATAAAAAATATTGGACCTACACCCACCTCTGGCCTTGGTTACAGGGCTTATCAAATATTACAGAATTATTGATTACATTTATTATTGCGCCCGTAGAATCAGACAACTCTGAGGTTTATAACGTGTGAAATGATATTACACAGATTACAATTTGGGTATGTAGATTGGGTTTTAATGTGAATTTCACTTGTGGTGATCTCTCTGTCCTTGCCCCGACTTTGATATGTTGGCTCTTTTACCCAGAGACACGCGGCATAGAACTATTCCAAGAGGCTACACATGCCTGCCAACCGGTCTCAGCTCCTAGTGCCAATTGTTCAGCTTTGCATCCGTTAATTTGGTCCCATCGGTCTGACGGTGAAGGAAGCTGATGGTTTAATCCCCTAACTAACTCTTTGCGCTCGACAGTTAGTTGTCTCATTGTTGCTACTGCTCCGAGGGTTATTTCCACTTTGCGAGGGTTCGAACTGCTGAGGGTTTCAATCTTTCTTCTGATTCTTCTGAGGGTTGCGATGGCATTGGTGGTTGTCCCTACAATGGCAGCTAACCCCAATTGGCTGGTAGCCTATTGTTTCTTTTATCTACACAGTGTGAATGTAGTAGATTGGGGTTTCGGTTTGGTACAAAATTTAACGCTTCACCTCTGCTGCACAAGGTTGATTCAACAGACTTCAAATTCTGTAGGGAATACCTGGTTCCCAGGTTTATCTGTGGAAGGTGAATCCCATTGCATTTCCCATAGTTTTGCAAGCTTTGCTTCTTGTTTATAGGTTATTGTTTTCGGTTTATGCTTTCCTTATGGTCATTTGATTGATCACATACAAGTGGACTACACAAAGAGGGAACCTTTAGCTCTCGGGTGAATTATCCTTGGATGGCTTCATTCTTTAGCTTATACTATAATTTTTTGAAGGTTTACTGACTTATTTTCTTCTAGTGTTCATGTCACATATTCACACATTGTTTCTCAGTTATTCATTTGACTATGGCCGCTACCCTAAAGGGCTTAAGTGCTTACGGTGTCTCTGTTGATTCTTCGAGGTTGGGATACTTCTAGGCATGAATTTAAGTTATTAAAGCAATGTTCACAAGGCCGAAATTAGAGACCAAGTCTCTTGCTGAGCTTTAAGGTGAAACTGGCTTGAGTTTATTCTTTTTGGTTTCTAATTATTTAACAATCTGCAGTCTTTATTCAAATACTGTGTATGGAACTTTAAATTTTGTGATAACTCCAGTCCTTTAGATGAGGAAGGGTTTTAGGGGTTTTCTTCCTAAATTAAGGTCATGAATTATTTATGTAGTTCCTTTTGAGGTCCTGGTTCTGTCAACCCATACTGGCTGTCGAGAACGTTTGAATGGAAACGTTGAAAGTTTAGCTTATTATATTTAGAACTTGCTTAATATATTCCACCTGTTATATGTTTTGAAAGGAAATGAAATTATTTTCTTTCTAGCTTTCCTTTTGGGGCAAGAATGCCCTTCATTTTCTTATTCAAGCATTTGTTGTTACGATTGACATTTTCTGTATGATTCCGATCAAGATTTGTTCAATATATATATATATATATATACTACTGAACAACATTTGGTTTACTATTGTTTCATTAATGCAATAGTTCGAATTATCGTAGCCCATACCTATATATGAATAAGGAATTAACGCTCTATTTTAAATTTATACTATAGTTTGTAGGGTTTGCACAAATTATTCTACAAACCTCCTAATAATATCTCACATTAATTGTCTCACAACTGTACTGTAATAGTTTAACCTTGATATTTAAGAATAGTTGATTGATTTTTAATGATTGAATGAGCATATTCATCCATATTTGCTAATGTTATTTGATAATTTCATACTTGCTATAATAAACTATCTATGATTTCATTTATGAGAAGCGTAACTTCTACTTCTTGTAATCATGCAATTTCAGGATATTTCTTTCCTAGGGTTATTAAGCTATTTAAGAAATTCTTCTAATATTAGTCTAAAATAACAAGTTCTACTCTATCATTAAGTTCGACCTCCATAGTCTAGCAGTAATCTAGAAAGAAACTGCCTATAACACTTATCCGCTTATCCGTTCAACCTGCAATTTCCATATACTTTCAGAAAGTATCTCCTCCCAGCCATGAGTCTGGAAATGACGTTGAAACCCTCCCCCAAGCACTTTCATTGATTCACTGTTAATATTTCCATCTACAGTCAAGTAGCTTGGGCCTCTTTCATTGATTCACAGTTAATATTTCCATCTATAGTCAAGTACCTTGGGCCTCTGGACTCCTATCCTACCTCAAGTCTTGTACTTCTTCTTTGACTATTCTTGAGAATTCTCCCACTCGCTTGTTTCACCCAGCTCTAGGATAACTCCCCTGGACTCTCTTTTCCTCATCTAAATCTCCCTACAGGGCAGATGGGTAAATTTTTTCTATAACTATTTCCTTTAAATAATATAATAGTTTCTATTTTTGTTAAAGTATCATTACCAACAATTTAGGTAACCATAAAATATGTTTCTTGGCCTTCCAACCTCAATCACTTAATATTTAACACCGTAATGTAATAAAAATTAAAGTAACAAGTAGTAAATATCAACTCAACAATTTTATGCATTTTGGGGGTGTTACGGATTTAGTTGGGATAAGATAAAATTAAATTCAATAAATAAATTCAAGAACAAGTTAGCTAGAGAACTTTCATAATTACCCTCATGAGGATAGCCTCAGTAAACAAAAACTTGGGTCTCCAATTGAGGTAGAGCATATACACTAACTCATATAAGGATTCATGTGAATAACTGTGTGTAAGGACCCTAGAAAATTGGTATGAAGAGCAACAAACATAATGCAGGAATAAAGACTTAAAGAATTGAATGCCAAGAGAACCAAATAGACATAATGTTGTTGGAAATACCTACCCTCATGCAAAGGATGAAGAACAAAGTTCATAAGTAGACTTATGACCGAAATCTCCATAAAAAAATTGAAACAACACACTGAGACTTGTACCACGGTGCCCAGGTCACATGAACTATATGAGAAAGCAAAATGGGGATTCAATCAAGGTTATGTGTATTGAATAAACCTAATTAGTTTCCACCATTATATATAGAAGTCTAAATGAAGTCGTTAATGATACAAATTTCTCAAGTCACATCAAAGTCACATGAAGAGGTATATCGTTGCTTTAACCATATCGCAAGTGTAACTTATTGTTAAGTCTTTGTATGATAGACATTATAAGTATGAGTTGAATTCGTATTGATACCATTTCTATTCAACCTTCAAAAGATGCCATGTCTATGGTAAAATAAATATATTACAGATCCTCGATGAGAAAAAGGGTTGGCGTTCTAGTTTTTAAATAAAAACAAGAAATGTAGGCAGTCATAGTCCCTGTTGGTAAACATTCATTGGAATGCTAAACATTTATTGAAATACTAAAATCATAATCGTTTAATAATGACCATTCTTATATATAAAAGTTTATTTTAAAAAAATGCAGCCACAACTAGCACAAGCACAGATAAGATGGAATTAGACTATATCTAAGAGATATTTTTTATTATTATTACATAAACATCTATTTACAAATACAGGATGGCAAATCAGGTATTCGAGTAAGTAGCATAGATGGAAAAGGCACCAGTAGCTAAGGCGCTTAGCTGGTGAATAAACTCCTGCTGCAACTTGAAATGATTCAAGTAAAAGATTGACAATATTATTGTCATCTCATATGGCATGGAATGGGCTTCTGCCATCATATTTATTTGTACTTACAAAAATTACAGAGATACCTGCAAGCCCAAAAATAGAATATGATAAATTCTTAGTTGAAAGGATAATTAAGCCACAATAGAAGGTAGTAGAAGTCATAAGGCCATGAAATAGAAGGGATAAGCTTGGTTTTTCCTATGGTTGTTCCAAGAAGTATAGAAAAGTTTTGCCATTATCTGCTTAATAAATATCCATCGATTTCTTTTAAATTCAGTAAGTCCATGCAAAACAATTTACGGCATTTATTTTTTTTATCATTTGAAAACGATTAGATGCAAATAAGGCTTCGAAGGAGTCAATTGATCCATCCATTCTCCATCTAATGCCAACAAAACTCGGCTATCATTTGATAGAATAATAATGTTTCAAATTAAAATAAGAAATATGTATATTCAAGTTACACATATTTATATTAAATATTAACCAACTCCATAAATCTAAAAATAACAAGATTAGAGTTTAATGTGGCGTTGGCTGCCACCAAGAGCACTGCATAAAGTAAATGAAAGAAGTTAGCATTTAAGTAAAACAACTTCCTTTCATAGAGTCTATGAGTCAGTTGTCCAAGTACAAGGGAAGAAAAGTACAATGTTAAGAATTTTTTGAAGAAAAAAAAAAAAAATCTATGATCCACCTAGAATTTAATGTCTCTATGTTCAATGTCTTTTCAATAGCATTTTGAAATGGTAGATTTCCCAGCAAATATAGAGCAGTAGGTTTCATTGAACATTGTTCCTAATTTTTTTTTGAAAAGAATCGAGGTCTTGTTCTATGAGATAATCAGGGATAAGAATTCACAATTTTCGTTGGCCACATGGAATGCATAATAGACATATGGTTATCATACATTCTTACAAATACGTATTTAAATTTTACATTGTGTTTAAATTCAACTAATTTCCTTTTAACTATTGTAAGGAAATGGAATATGCCAATGTGAGAACCCACTAGTATTACAGGTATTACAACCGCATGCACACAAAAGTAATAGAACCCACGTATTACACGTGTATGCCCATAAAAGTGAATAGAACCCACTGGATGAAATACACTTGCATGCCCACAAAAGAAAAGGAAATCAATAGGATAGTCGGTCAACCAACTCCACATGTGCAATACAAGGTGAAGGAACCTTTAGCTAAACAAAGGACCTTTTCTGCTTAGCAAGAATTTTTACACAATAGTAACGATTTGTTGGGCTGTCAAACTTTTACGCAGAAGTAAGTATTTGTTGGGCTATCAAATTTTATACAACCGTAAGTATTTGTTGGGGTTGTCAAACCTTCATATAGGAAGGCGTAAAGAACGTTGCGACAACATAAACCATACTAAGGAAAAGAACATACAACTTACTAGAGCAAACAAGAACATTGTGATGAGATAAACCTAATTAGACAATTACATGTAACCCTGTCTCAAACTGAACCTTGTTTTTTCACTGGATTGTATGGTTGCGCCAAGTGCAAATTCAATTATGTTAGTAGGTTTCTTCATTTGATACCTATATTCATTCCGTAGGAATTTTGTTACGTGTACTTTTCATGAATTTTTTTAATTAGTTTTTTACTAAATAAAATGAATTGCATGTGTTGTTGGAATTTTTCCTGTTTTGATTGCTTAGGTATTATAGCCTTTATTTGCATATATGATTCTATGGTATGCAACTAGAGATAGAGACAGAAGAATATTGTTTGCAACATTGATATTCTTTGTGCTTCTTGTAATAAGATTTTGATTTACCAAAGTATCATAGATCATGAATAATAATAAGTCAAAGGGCAGAGTGAGAGCCCCAAAACAAAGAAGGGTAGAGCGAGAGAACAAAAAAGAAAGGTAAAAGCCAAATCCTTTAAAATTATGTATATTGTTGAGAATTTCTTATTTTTCTATATCAATTCATAATCATTTTATTCCATAGTCATCCATTTTACATATTTTTGTAGTCATTTTTTGCACTAGTGGTCTGGTTTACATATTTTTGCAGTCTTTGGCATGAACACATAGTCATTATTCACAATGACATGAATGTGGGGCTCTTAATTTGTCATTATTATTACCAATTTTTAACATTCATTTCATCTATTTCCACTATTCTTTTATCACATTATTTACCATAATTTATTATATAATTCCGTTTCATAATCATTTATGTTGTTGTGGATAAATAATATTTGATCTCATTTGTTTTTAATAATTAATGATTATTTTGTATGATTTTGGCCTCCAAGATCTCTTCCAGATTGCAGATTTGGTCTTCAACAAATAATTAGATATTCCAACTTAGGAATTTGCTAGCATAAGAAGTGATAGTTTTGCATTGGACGTTTTGGGAAATGAAAGTGAATCTAGAAAATCCGAGACATGGGTTTTGTTTAGAACAGACCAAATTAGTTTCCTATTGAGCAGTTTTCATAAATTCAGTTTGTATTGGGAGAAACTTAAGATTCTTCAAAGGACATACTATAGATTTGTTGTTGCGATGGTTTTTCAGAATTTCCCAATTGTAATAACCAAATTCGACGTGTTCCAGTTGAATCATGATGGACAGATCTCTCAAATCTCATCTTGAATATTGAGATCAGTTTGTTGCAATTTTCCTTTGGATGTTTGTATATTTAAAAGATACAATTCAAAGAGAGAGGGGAGCTAGCTGATGTAAGAATTGAGCTTTGTAAGAGTGGAACTCTTGTTAATGAAATTTCTATCCTTTTGATATTTTTCTCAAATATGTGAGTTAAGCATAGCCCTAAATAGGGAGTTGGGCCCACTCTTCTGATCAGGTGCTGTGCGTGTGTACTTTTTATGTATATTGTTTTACTTGTTGTATTTTCTTTATTGTTGTTACAGATTTCCATAGATTGTTGTCCTTTCTGCAATTTAATTTCGATTACTATTACATCGATGCTATAATTTCTTAGTCAGGAACCCTTGGTCAATGTAAGATTGTAACCTTGCTCCTGCATATACCTTGCGTGTTACCTTGAAAAGTGTACACACCCAGATTGATGAATTAATGTAAGAAACGGGATTGAATAATTTGTTCATACTCGGACACCAACATTTTGGCTTCGTTGCTAGGGAAGGCTAATAAGGTGCAAGACATGATTTGTATCGACCAGAGGGTCAATCTCTCGTCCTAGGGAGAGAAGGAGTTTTCTCACTCTACTCTAGGTCTTGAACATAGTCATTTATTTGTTTTGTTGTTTCTCTTTCATTTTTTTTTCCATTTTTATCTTTAGGCCCAATCTCTTGTCGTCGGGAGGGAATGGTATTTTGATGCCCTAGTCCATGTCTTGAGCTTAAATTTTTCCTACTTTTTTGTTTGTTTCGATTTGGGAAAAAATAATCTCTCGTCCTAGGGAGGGAATGGTCCTTTGACGCCCTGCTCCAGGTCCTGAGATTTAGATTCCCTTGTGTGCATTCTTTTCTTGTTTGGTTTCTTGTCTTAGGGAGGGAAGGGTCTTTTGACATCCTGCTCCATGTCTTGAGCTTTAGATTTCCTTTAAAAAAAAAATTGAATAACTAGGAAGAAAAAGGTAGAAATTTGAAGAAATCTTATCATTTCACTCAAAGTGGCGATGTAAGCACCACCCATTCCACTAAACAATTGACAGGAATATCTAAAGGAGGAACCTCAAAGAAACACATAAGAACATCTTCTATTATGGTAAGAAATGGATCATGTCGTTACTTTTGAATTCCCTATCAGCGATCGAGGAGGAGTGACACAAATGCACATAATTCCTCCATCTTCTCTACCAAAATTTCATGGTTTAGATAATGAGGACCCAAATACATTCTTGTTTGAGTTTGAAGTACTTTGTAGAGGATATGATTATTGTACTAATGATCAAAGGTTGAAAGTGTTTCCTCTTACTCTAAAAGGAGCAGCTCTTCGATGGTTCATGAGCCTTGGTGGGAACTGCATCAAAACATGGGAGGACATGAAGAATGTATTCTTGGAGAAGTACCAAGACTGTTGTAAGGCCAATGAAGATATTTTCAGCATAATACAAGGGGAAGATGAAAGCTTGGAGGACTATTTGGAGCGATTTAAATACAACCTTGAAAAATCAAAGCATAAGCATTTGGAAAAAGAGATCTTAAAAACACTCATTCTTAAAGGGATCAAAGATGAAATTTTAGAAATCTTAAATCTGATAGGAAAATTTGATGTTTTCCGGCTATCATATGATGATATTTTTGATTTATGCATAAGGTATTCAAGAGGAATATCCAAGGATGGTAAGAATTCTAGAGAATTTTGTTCTTTTCTTTCCAAATTTGCTACAAGAACAAGAGATATAAGAGATGAAATCAATGATTTATTTGAATATTTCAAAGTTTATTTTATTATCTCTCTAAATTCACAATTGCATGTTTTGCAGTTTAAGAAAAGTCAAGCAGAATTTCAAGAAGTGATTTTTCCTCAATGCCAAAAGGAGCATCCCATGGATAGTTTCTCTTTCTTACCTGGAATGGAAACAACATTTCCAAGAGATGGAGAAGCTGCAGCAATTTCACAACCATGGAAATCATGGCCTACATGTATGGTTCAAAACACTTCCTCTCCATTTTCTTACTTGCATTATCTATTATGGAATACTCATGTGTTAGGGCAACCATGCCAATCTCAATATAACCCCCATCAATCTTGTCCACAAGTTTGGCATGGTTCATCCTGTGATTACATGACTACTCTCCCTCATCTTTTAGCACAAAAATATCATCCATATTATTTTCCATGTTTTCAATAACACCCTGCTTGCGTATCAAAATCATCCACACATACCAATCAACTACATCATCAAAATCCTCCATGCCCTACACAATATCCTGCTCAAGTCATTCCACACCCTCACCATAATAAACCAGTACAACATGCTTACAATGTTGAATTGCAAAATTTACCTACCCTTCCCTCCCAATCTATCTCACATACACAATTGCAGAAAACTTATATCGAGATTGGAAATGTTTCAAATCCAGAAAATGTAGAAGTTATGGAAGGAAAGGAGATTTCTTCTAGTCTGTGTCAACAAGTTGTTTTAGAAACTCAAGAACTTCATGATATGACAACTATGAGAAATCAAGAAAGTAAAGGATATATTGAAGATTGGTCTAACTCCATCAGTTGTTCACAACGTCACTCCATACTTCAGCAATTTTTGACACCATATTTTCAAGGGAAGTTCGTCTCCTCATACCATAATATTTATTGATAGACATTTCTCAAATTCGGGTGTGTATACACTTGAGGCCTTATTTCTAAAATGGCTCCATTGCAAGTACTCTTATACGTAAGTATGCTTTACTTTTCAAGGTAGAATAGGTTAGTGTAGAATATAGAATAAATAAGTATATAAATAATTTTTGTTATATGTAGAACAAGTTGTGTTTGCTGCAACTTGTTGAGTATATCAATATCAATGATTTTTTTTTTTTTTATCATATCTTAGGGCATGTGGGCTTGATAAAACCACTGAAATCTTAATCAGCACAGTCATGTTTTGAGGAACAAAATGGGATATTTTCAAAACTTGTTTCTATCCTAAGTATCCCTATATTTCTACTTTCTAATCCAATTTGAATCACTCAATTGCGATTTGAAATGAAAAGGTTATAACCAAAACATTGACAGTATGTCGAGTAGGTAGCTCGGGAACACAGTTGGGACAATCCGTTTTTGGAGGCCTAAATGACTAGATTTTTGAAACCTGTTTCTATGGTATATCACCCTATTAATCTCGTTTATAATTCAATTTGAATCACCTGATTTCAATATCGTATACGAAAGTAATTACCAAAATGTTGACTGTGTATCATAAATTAGCACGTTTAAAGCTCTGTTTTTCTGACTATTCCTTCACATATTTGACCCATCAATTCTTCATGATTTCAAAAACTATTTCCATTTGATATAGTTACATTAATATACTTTAATCTACAATTTGAATCAGTTAATTCCATCATCAAATGAAAACGTTATGCTTATAATATCAACTTTTGGTATATGTTGGGAAATCGAAAATGACTCTGTTATGCAAGTTGTTCTAAGTAAATTTTACATATCATATCATTGAATTTTTAAAACCTGTTTCAATTGGAGATATACCTATTAACTCACTTTCATTTGGCTTTAGAATCACGCAAATTGGATGAAAAATAAAGAATTTATGATTAAACTACTGTTGGTTAGTATGGTTGGCTACCGTTGTTCCGCAAGTAATAAATTAACTCTACTTCATTATTTGTTTTCCATGGATTTGCTTTGTAGAGTAACTAATTATTAATTTTTTTCATATTTATTGGATTTAGAGAGCCAGATCGCCTCTCTTCTTCCATGATTACATGTTTTATTACAGGTAGATGCTCATTTTCTGCAAGTGAGAGGAGAATAAAGGAGGTCAATTTGTTTTTGAACAAGTGATTATTGAAGGCAATGATAATGAAATAATAGATTTTCATCCCAACATCTATTAAGAAATCTAATATCAGATAATTTTAATTCTTTTGAGGTGCCATGGAAATTGATCATAAGAGTTTGTTACAAATTATTCATGTTATTTCTCACCAACAACATGAAGACTTTTTCATTACCTAATGGATTCATAACAAGAGAAATGGTGAATTGATTTCCATTTAAAGATCCAAGTCATTTTTGCCAAAAAAAAAATTCCAGATATTTACCATTGATAGATTGTTGTTTCTTGAGACATATTGATATTCCCTTAGGAAACAACATTGCTGCAGTCAAAATCATAGTCGTTGCAACTTAAGTTATTTATTCATTTATTGTTTTTCAATAAAATCGTTGTTTCTTTTTTTATTCCTCTTATGCTTTTTTCTCATGTGTTCAAAATCACAAATTTTGTTCCTTAATCAAAATAAAAGAAAGTTCCAAGTTTCATGATGTTGCTCCATATTTATCCATTTGTTCCTGAGTCTTATCAGTATATGGTTTCCTGAGATCCATTGGGTGTTATTACTCTGCCATTGTTGTTACTCCCGAAATTTTTCGAATTGTCGGATGCTGTTACTGCTTGGATGTTGTTACTCCTTGGGTGATGTTACTATGTCATTGCTGTTACTCTCAAAAATTTTCTAAGTGTCAAATGCTATTACTCCACTAGTGTTGTTACTTCGATGCTACTGTTATCCGCCCGTGTTGTTACTCCACCCGTACTGTTACTCTGTCGGTGTTGTTACTCCATCACTGTTGTTACTGCGCCAGTGTTGTTACTCCACTGGTGCTGTTACTTTGTTAGTGCTGTTACTCCATCACTTTTGTTACTCCGTCAGTGATATTACTACATCACTGTTGTTACTCCACTGGTGTTGTTACTACGCTGGTGTTGTTACTCCACCGATGTTGTTATTCCACCAGTGTTGTTACTCTGCCAGTGCTGTTACTCCATTAGCTTTTTTACTCTGTCACTGATGTTACTCTGCCACTATTGTTACTCTGTCGGTGTTGTTACTCCACCACTATTGTTACTCCACCGGTGTTTTTACTCCGCTGGTGTTGTTAGTCACTGTTGTTACTCCGCCGATGTTGTTACTCCATTGGTGTTGTTACTCCATCGATGCTATTACTCAGCCGGTGCTATTACTCTGTCGGTGTTGTTACTCCGTAGGTGTTGTTACTCCGCTGGTGCTATTACTCCGCCACTGCTGTTTCTCTGCTGGTGTTGTTATTCCACTGATGCTGTTACCCCCAAAAATTTTCTGAGTACACGGTGTTATTATATCTTTTGTGTTGTTACTCTTTTCAGTGATGTTACTCTTCTGATGTTGCTACTTCGTGGTGAAATATTTTCTAAGTACCCAATGTTGTTACTCTACACATGTTAATACTCCGCCAAGGTAAGTCTTTAGGTACATCCCTAATCAACTTTGTGTATTTGATTGATGTTCCAATTATGACCAAGGACAGTCAAATCTTAGTTAGGGGAAGGTGTTGCATTTGATAAAAAATGTATTATATTTAATATCAATGATGTCATATCATCATTGTTATTAAAATTTCACATCAACTCATACATCTCACAATTATTACCACCATAATCCATAACAATATGTAACCCCCACTTATCCACACACATTGGAACTTGAATCATGCATGACGACATTAACTTGGTTAATGGGGAAATACATTTAATTGTCTAGGTCCTCTTCGACATAGTGATTGGGTAGTAAATTTATATTTGTTTATCTATAAACATAATTTTATTTCTTAAGGAATAATTATGAAAATATGATTTCATCACATTAGCAACTTTCAACTTTCCTAATTTGTCAAGTCCCTGACCTTGTAAACTTTATGTTGATGACCACAAAATTGTACTTAAATCTTTCCATCACTATCTAATGAATTATTCCTCAAACCCCAATCTTAACAAAACAAAATATATTTGTCAACATTCATTTGAAGGTTATTAGTATTTGAGAAGCAAAATTACGTGAGTTGAAAATAGTTACTACAAAACGTTTTACACCATCCCTAGTTCTTAAGGAACTGGCTTGCCACCCCATCTATTAAGTGATGTTTTGTTGATTAACAATATCCATAGTTAAATTTTAAAACATAAATAGTCAATTAGAGGATAGGAGGTCTCATCACGAGTTGACCTACCATGATGATAGGTCCTAATAGAGTGACATTACCACTACTAGTCACCAAGCCAGGGTAATGGCATTCGGTCATAAAATTGAAGGACAAAAGGTCTCATCACAAGCCGACTTGTTCACTTTTGTTAGTTCTCGTGAATGGAATTGTTATTAACTGGTTACCAATCTAGAACAATGATATTTAGTAGACATCTAAGTAAATTGAAATGCTTTTGTAACTATGTACTTATTTCTAATAGATGGGACACTGTCATCTCAATGGATTAAAAAGGAATTCCTGTCGAGGCTATGGAAACTTGGTGGCATCAGTGGCCATGCCTATGGTATAGAAGTTAATTCAATACTATGATCTACTTGGTTACCTTGTTTTCTCAAAACTAACTACCGATAATGCGACAGTTGCATATATAAGGTTTGCTAGAACTCATGGTTCATGGGGTAATATTTAATCAATTCTTAGATAATGGTGGTTATGGTTTATATCTATTATTGAGCCATAAATATTTACTTTACACGCTAGGGATGAAATTTTTAGGATATTTGATATTTGAAATTTTGTATCATCTAATCTATCATTCCTTTATTCTACAAGTTTCATATCTTTAACCAAAGATAGTTGTTTTACCCAATCAATCTCTATTTAATCCTAGCTTAACAACACTACTATTATTTTGGGGAAGGATGAAGACACCTAATTCTAATTTTGAATCTTGATGAATTACCGATTGAGGATACTCATGATATGTGCTATAGAAATCACGATGACAAGGAAACTAATCAGTTTGGGGTAGGATATTCTACTACACTTTTTGATTACTTTCTTTGAGCTTGCATGGCTTCCACCTTTTGCATCACTTACACAAGCTCAGCCTACAAAAATCTTAATCCATAGATGTCATTCGACGTTATTTTGTTGAAGGAAACAATTGAGGTGAAATAACATGAGTGTTTGATTTATTAAAAGTTTAGGAGAATGTCATAAAAAAAACCACTGAGCATTATTCACTCATATTTTTCAAACCATTATTTCCCCTACTTTATACAGAGACATTGGGTTGCATGTTGGCATGCAACATATTGAGTTTGGGAGAATGTTGGGCTCTTAATTTGTCATTATTATTACCACTTATTAACATTAATTTCATATATTTCCACTATTCTTTTATCACATTATTTACCATAATTTATTATATAATTCCATTTTAGAATCACTTATGCTCTTGTGGATGAATAATATCTGATCTCATTGATTTTTAATAATTAATTACTATTATGCATGATTTTGGTTTATTCATTCGTTATAACCTCACTCATGATTTTAACCTTCAAGACCTCTTCCAGATTGCACATTTGGTCTTCAACAAGTAATTAGATATTCTAACTCAGGAGTTCATTGGCATAAGAACTGACAGTTTTGTGTTGGGCGTTTTGGGCAAATGAAAGCAAATCTGGAAAATATGAGACATGGATTTTGTTCGGAGTGGATGAAACCAATTTCCCTATGAGCAATTTTCAGAAATTAGATTTGTATTGGGAGAATATCAAGGTTCCTCAAAGGACATATTTGCAGATTTGTTGTTGTGGCCTTTTGATGCAGGAGCAACCAGCAACAAAGCAAACCAGAGGATCAGAATAAAAGAAAAGCGTGATTTAAAGCAGAAAAATAGATTTAAAAATGATAAAGCAGATTTAAAGCTTTCATGCATGAAGCTTTTGTGGAGGAAATAAGGAGAGGATAGGATTGATCCTTCCTAAAATTCTTATATAATTGTAATACCATAGGGGTGTAGGAATATCTGTTTTGTGAGGAATTTTGTGAGTGGCAATATGTAGTCGAGCTAGAGCTTGTTTTAAGGCTGAAATGCCTTAATTTTGTAACTGTTTCGTAAATATACAAATATGTGTTCATGTTCTGTGTTAATTATATATTGCTATGTATTGTATTACCTTGTGGTTGTGAGATTTTAATTCTATATTGCATGCTTGTAATGGGTTGAAGGGAAGGACCAAGATTTTTTTTTAAAAATTTGGGATTTTGGGCAACCCCCAAAATCTCATTTTCATCAGGTGGTATCAGAGCAGTAAAAGATTCTGCGGAATGAGGAACGAGGTACAATTGTGTTAAAGATGGAGAGTTTATGGTCTTGCTGTTGTGCAGATGGCAGCAGAGGAAGGTGAGAAGATTGCAATAGCCTAGAGCGGTTACCAAAAGACCAAGTCCAGAGGAGAGCTTGGTGAGGTAAGAGGCAGCAAGGAGGACTTGCTATTGCAGAGGTTGATTGCAGCTCACAAGTTGAAGATATTACAAAGACCAGGAGAAGCATATGACCAGGAGGTCATAAATTTTTGTGCCTCGGGAGTCTGATGCAGGAGCAACCAGCAACAAAGCAAACCAGAGGATCAAAATAAAAGAAAAGCGTGATTTAAAGCAGAAAAATAGATTTAAAAATGATAAAGCAGATTTAAAGCTTTCATGCATGAAGCTTTTGTGGAGGAAATAAGGAGAGGATAGGATTGATCCTTCCTAAAATTCTTATATAATTGTAATACCATAGGGGTGTAGGAATATCTGTTTTGTGAGGAATTTTGTGAG
>APFE031605217.1:0-57489 GCA_000404065.3 Pinus taeda | reverse complement strand
AATTAATATATGAATAATATATGTACATTTAGAAAACATGTAACAATATTCTTAACCATGGAAATTCTTATCAAATTTTCTTATAATATGATTACATACTTGTATCTGATGTCTAGAAAGTTATAAATCATGTTCATATCACAAATATTCATATAACAATTTTTTTAATTAATCAACTTAATTAAAAACTGAAAATTTATTAATAATTATTGAGCCGAGAGGAAAGGCTCATTCTACAGCCCAGTATTATGTATGATGGGTAACGTTGCCTAGTATGATGTGTATGATGTGTAATGCTTCCCAGTATGGTGTGTAAAGATGCCCCATATGATGTGTAACGTTGGAGGTTCGTCATCAAAATTGAAGTTGTACTCATCCCCGTCAATAATAATAACAACAACAACAACAACAATAATAATAATAAATAACTATACAAAATATTTAAATAATGTCAACTTATAAAAAAAATTGCACGTGAAGAAATTGGATCCATCTCGGCTCATGTTAGATCAGAATTTAAGATGGATCTATGTTGTTAATAATTATAATCAATAATTGTTAGGTGGATGGTAGGGGTTTAAACTCTATGGCATATTCTACAATATTCTTAATACTTACAAATTAAAGGTTGAGATTTATTTGCAAAGTAGTTATGTCATTTTTCTCATGTTAGTTTGCATTAAGAAATTTAGACATTCAACATATTTGCTTCAATGATTGTTGTCATGTATGCTAAAACCTTTGTCAAAAAAAATTTTTTTTAAAATTAAAATAATAATAGTTTATTAATAAAATGTATCTCCGTATAATAACAACAAAATTTTATATATATAATATATATCCACTTTATTGTGCGTTCTGTATTTAAGTTGTTGATATTACACCAATATTAGTTTAATTTTATTATATTTATTAATATTCAAAATTATTTACGTGGAATATGATTGGTTTAAGTTTTATCATATAATAATTGTTATTGAAGTTTTTGTACATCACAATGTCATGTGGATAACTAGCTTAGATATGTGGATAACTAGCTTAGATTTTTCTGTCATAATCAAATGTAAATGTGCACACTTAACTTTTTAGTGGGTATTACCCACCAAAATTTATGCAAATCTTTATCTAATTTTTCAATTTCAAATATCAATTTGCAAATTTTCTGAAAACTTAATTTTTTAAATTTCTAATAACATCTGTTATACTAAAGTTATTAATCAGGTATATATATTATAAATAATATATTATTGTTCATTATACCAATAAACATGTCAAATTTGGATTTCCCTTTCAAAATTTTATTTATCAACCAAAAAGAAAATAGCTATGGAAATTAAATCACCACACAATACGGAGGTACTATATAGAGGGAATAGTGGCTCAAGTTAATTTTAGAATCCCTTAGGGTTTTTTGAGTCCACATTCTATTATATTCATTTAATAAAGCTAGCTATCCAAATTGAGTCCATATTCGATTCTTCTAGTAACTAATCGAATCTTTCACCCACTAAAATTAGCGTTGCCGTCGAAGCCCCATACAACATATTTTCTTGTGCCAGCACCGCCATCCATTCTTACGCTGCTGCCATCTTTGTTCTGGTCTGCCCGATGTTGGGAGCCCCTCGATTCTCAATGGTTGGATATATTTTTTCTGCAGAGGCGGGTGGTGGTTATACCCGCACAATCTCATGCCCGTAAGATAGTGATACATGGCGATTACTGGGGGTATGAAATGAGGAATTTGAATAACACTGCACGAGACCACCTGCATCTAGATTTCCGCCTGCCGGGATAACATAGGTCTACGGAGAAAAAGAGGAGTCTGTTGAGGCTCTTCCAAATGGATGACCTTAAAAGAACACTGGGTCAAATCCTTAATGCTTGTATTTCCCATAAAGGATTATTCCAGACTTGCATGGACTCCACACGTGAGGAGCATTGAAAGGAATTATTGCAGACTTGCATGGACTCCACAGGTGAGGAGCATTGAAAGGAAGTTGTGCAATCGCTTGATAAATCCGAGCAGGTTTTCGTAGTCAATGATTGTGAGCAGGCACTAAATTTGATTCTTCAAACCTCTGAAGCTTCTTTAAGAGATATTGGTTTACATATGCATATATGCATATAGCATGTGTAACTTTTCATTTTTAAAATTGTATTTTTGAATACATAAATGGACACAATGACTTAAAAGTTTACTTGGACACTTGGATTGTGTAAACTACACCACATAAATTTGCAATTTCAACAAATATTTTCTAGACAAAATTTAAATTTAAATTTAAAACTAGAATTAATGACTGGAGGAAAATGGCTCGAAATTAATTTAAAATTTTATAAAAGAGATAGCTAAAATTCTAAAACAAACTCCTTTCTTTATGTTGAGTGCAGAATATCTTGGTCTGAAGGTCACTCAATGAAAAAGGCTCTTAATTTAATCTCATTATCATGCTTTTGTGTGTCAGCGCACCCACGAGGACCTATGATTATGTTTCTCCTCATTACCTTACATGTTATAGATTAGATATAATATGTATATAATATTTTGACATAGTGGTATGATTGGAAAAAATGATTTAGCCAAATGGTGCATCAACACAAGTGTGAGGTTATTGCAAGTCTGAACACGTTTCCTCCCCTCCATCCTCCACCATTTAAGTTGTTATCTTTCTTTTGCTACAACATTTTTGCAATAACATCATATGAATGTTCAATTTTTTGGGTGTATCTTTGCACCTTTAGGGATAATTGCTAATGATATTGTAGATGATAATTTTGGTATTATATTCATTCATCTTCTCTTTAGTGACAAGACTTTTGACACCTCCTTTGAATACTTTTAATTAACTATTTTAACTTATAGTACTTAATAACCTTTTATAAAATAAAATTATTTGGAAAAATAAAATAAATTGTAATCACCAAAGTTCTCAAAAGTTAAAATTATAGCAATGGTATTAGTAATTACAAAATTCATTTTCATGTATGTGATTATTGAATCGAGGATTTAATCAATCTTGACCTCAAATTCTAATGACGAGAGGATTACAAGCTTCATAATCATTCTAGTATCTTGTTGTAATATTAAGCATACATTAGAGGGAAGTTTAGAAAAGACATTGATTCCATTCCAGTGATGAAGTACAAATCGGAGAGGTAGTCAATCTCATGGAAATTAATTGAAGAATAATATGCATGGAAATTAGGATATTTATGTTATAATTAGTGTTAATAATATAACAATGTTAATGTTATTAATGAAGTTACTAATAATATTAGGAGTAATATTAATGATATTAGTATTAATTAATATTAATATTATTATTATTATTTATATTAATGTAATAACATTAGTTATAATATTATAATAATTTAATATTGTTAATGTTATTATTAATACTGTTAAGTTTTATTAGCACAATTATTTGAGGATAGGTTTCTTTATCAAGGCGACTTAGGATTAAATTTTATGAGCTAGTTGTGTCTTGTGCTAGAGAAAAAAACATGCTAAAAAATTCTGTTAACTTAGAGTTAGTATGACCTAGACTAATAAGAATTAATTACTGATCATAATACTATATGATCTACATTATAGTTAAATAGTGTTAAAGAGTTTATGATAGGCAAACAGGAAAAAATAGCGTTCAAGAGTTTATGATATACAAACAGGAAAACTGTAATCAATGTTCCTATTAATAGTGAAAAATTACTCCCTTGGTAAGTTATGGATTGACCGTCTCAATCTCTGATATATTCTTCCTAAAAGGATGTATATCTGATATAGGCAGATTTATAGGAATTTAACGCCAATTAACTTTACCTCGTTGCTTTTCTCAGTAATGCGATATGATCTACGTTACAGTTAGAGTGTTCAAGAGTTTATGGTATGCAAACAGGAAAACTGTAATCAATGTTCCTATTAACAGTGACAAATTACTCCCTTGGTAAGTTATGGGTTGACCGTTTCAATCTCTGATATATTCTTCCTAAAAGGGTTGATATCTGATATAGGCAGATTTTCATGATTTTGATTAGCATCGTTTTAAAGTTAATTTTGTTTTTTAAGTTATGATGTTCACAGCCAAAATAGTTAGCAAGTTTAAATATATCATTAACTAATTAACGGGAATCAAATTACTCCATTTTTCGCACAGTTTCTAGGAAAGGCCAAATGATCTTGTGATCAAGTCTAGTAGAGCATGCATGTTTCTCCTCGCATTAATATCTGCATGGATCAAGCTAAATTAGTCCACAAGGAAGACCATTATTTAAAAAAAAAAGGTAAAAGAGGCAATTGAAATCGAGAAATCCTCTAATAACATGAATAGAGATGATGGTTTTAAATTAAGCAGCACCTGGAAGCCCTTATTGAATAGACTGAAAAAAACATTAATCCATCTCTTCCTAACCTATTTATAACTAGTATCTCATTATAACATATCATACCATTATATTAAAAAAAAAAAAAAATAATTTATAATAATATCAATTTTAATTATAATAATTAACCTACTAAACATAATATTTATAAGCTAATAATAATGATAAGATTAATAATAATGTTAATAATTAATAAAAATTAATTATTATTATATTAAAAAAATAAAAATAATATCATTAATAATAATCAATTAATAATAATAATAATTATATTAATTATAGGAATAATCATAAATAAAGGACTCCATCTAATAACGGTTTCATAATTCAAATCATAATAATAAATAAAATAATGAAATAAATAATATAAAAATTAATAATTCAGAATAATAAATAATAACAAATTTAATAATAATAAAAAATTTAAAAATTAATAAATAATTAATAAATAAGATTAAATTATAATATTCCAAAACATATTAAATTAACACATGAAATTAATTTATATAACAAACCGATCTCAAACAGTAATATTGTAATCCAAAATCAATTTATTATTATAATTAAAAAAATAAAATAATTAATTAAAAAAATAAAATTAAAAAATAAAATAAAATAATATAGATAAAAAAAATAAAAAAAATAAAAATAAATACAAATAAATCAATAATAATAATAAAAATCAATAATTATAAATTAAGCAGGCATGTTAACATAAATAGATTTCTAATTTCTTCTTTTTTCCAAATAACTATTTACAGCGCCATTATTCCCACGACTCTCTTCTCAAGAATATACTGACATTCCCAATTGCCTGCATCAAATTTTTGAGACTGACCTAGCTAGTCCTGTTAACATGGTTGGTTTCCATTAAAATTGTGCACAGGTTTTCCCACTACCGCATCACAACATCTCTATTCAAGGCCGTATGTGATTACTCTTTTCAACACTATAAATATACTATTTATTTATGTTATTTATAATTTTTGTAAAATCAGTTCTCTATTATATTTATATTTCAAAATTAAGATTTCAAATCTGTGCTGATTTTTTTGGGTAATTTTTGTGTTGATTTTTCTAATAAGTATGGTTCATTTTCAAAACAGATATTATCATATTTTATCAAACAAATTATATGACGAAATGATTCTATGAGAAAAATAACAGAGAAACAATATTTGGGATTGTTAATTAGTCTATTATTTAAATTTATATATAAATTAAATTAACATGATCATATAATTAAATGATAATTATGAAAACATTTACTCATAATACATTTCATATTGCCAAATTTATTTTTTTTTTTTATTATAAATTATTTTAAATTAATTATTAAATTATTAAAAAAAAAAAAAAAAAAAAAAAAACTATAATATATGAGTTGAATATATGTATATTTAAAAAACATGTAACAAGTTTCTTAATACCATTACATATTAATATCTCATGCCCATGATAAAGTTATAAGTCGTGTTAATATGAAAATGAGTCCATTTAAATTTATATATAAGTGAAACTAACATGGTCATATAAATTAAATGGTAATCATAGAAATATTTGCTTCATAATACATCTTACATTGTCAAATATTATTATAAAAAGAAGTCATAAAATTTTGTTTTTAATTATTATTATTAATATAAAAGAATTAATATATGAATAATATATGTACATTTAGAAAACATGTAACAATATTCTTAACCATGGAAATTCTTATCAAATTTTCTTATAATATGATTACATACTTGTATCTGATGTCTAGAAAGTTATAAATCATGTTCATATCACAAATATTCATATAACAATTTTTTTAATTAATCAACTTAATTAAAAACTGAAAATTTATTAATAATTATTGAGCCGAGAGGAAAGGCTCATTCTACAGCCCAGTATTATGTATGATGGGTAACGTTGCCTAGTATGATGTGTATGATGTGTAATGCTTCCCAGTATGGTGTGTAAAGATGCCCCATATGATGTGTAACGTTGGAGGTTCGTCATCAAAATTGAAGTTGTACTCATCCCCGTCAATAATAATAACAACAACAACAACAACAATAATAATAATAATAATAAATAACTATACAAAATATTTAAATAATGTCAACTTATAAAAAAAATTGCACGTGAAGAAATTGGATCCATCTCGACTCATGTTAGATCAGAATTTAATATGGATCTATGTTGTTAATAATTATAATCAATAATTGTTAGGTGGATGGTAGGGGTTTAAACTCTATGGCATATTCTACAATATTCTTAATACTTACAAATTAAAGGTTGAGATTTATTTGCAAAGTAGTTATGTCATTTTTCTCATGTTAGTTTGCATTAAGAAATTTAGACATTCAACATATTTGTTTCAATGATTGTTGTCATGTATGCTAAACTTCATTTTAAAATTAAAATAAAATATTTTATAAATAAAATGCAATCTCCGTTATAATAACAACAAAATTATCTATATATATATATATATAATATATATATATATCCACCATTTTATTGTGCTTTTGTAATTTAGTTGTTGATATTACAATCCAATATTAGTTTAATTTTATTATATTTATTAATATTCAAAATTATTTACGTGGAATATGATTGGTTTAAGTTTTATCATATAATAATTGTTATTGAAGTTTTTGTACATCACAATGTCATGTGGATAACTAGCTTAGATATGTGGATAACTAGCTTAGATTTTTCTGTCATAATCAAATGTAAATGTGCACACTTAACTTTTTAGTGGGTATTACCCACCAAAATTTATGCAAATCTTTATCTAATTTTTCAATTTCAAATATCAATTTGCAAATTTTCTGAAAACTTAATTTTTTAAATTTCTAATAACATCTGTTATACTAAAGTTATTAATCAGGTATATATATTATAAATAATATATTATTGTTCATTATACCAATAAACATGTCAAATTTGGATTTCCCTTTCAAAATTTTATTTATCAACCAAAAAGAAAATAGCTATGGAAATTAAATCACCACACAATACGGAGGTACTATATAGAGGGAATAGTGGCTCAAGTTAATTTTAGAATCCCTTAGGGTTTTTTGAGTCCACATTCTATTATATTCATTTAATAAAGCTAGCTATCCAAATTGAGTCCATATTCGATTCTTCTAGTAACTAATCGAATCTTTCACCCACTAAAATTAGCGTTGCCGTCGAAGCCCCATACAACATATTTTCTTGTGCCAGCACCGCCATCCATTCTTACGCTGCTGCCATCTTTGTTCTGGTCTGCCCGATGTTGGGAGCCCCTCGATTCTCAATGGTTGGATATATTTTTTCTGCAGAGGCGGGTGGTGGTTATACCCGCACAATCTCATGCCCGTAAGATAGTGATACATGGCGATTACTGGGGGTATGAAATGAGGAATTTGAATAACACTGCACGAGACCACCTGCATCTAGATTTCCGCCTGCCGGGATAACATAGGTCTACGGAGAAAAAGAGGAGTCTGTTGAGGCTCTTCCAAATGGATGACCTTAAAAGAACACTGGGTCAAATCCTTAATGCTTGTATTTCCCATAAAGGATTATTCCAGACTTGCATGGACTCCACACGTGAGGAGCATTGAAAGGAATTATTGCAGACTTGCATGGACTCCACAGGTGAGGAGCATTGAAAGGAAGTTGTGCAATCGCTTGATAAATCCGAGCAGGTTTTTGTAGTCAATGATTGTGAGCAGTCACTAAATTTGATTCTTCAAACCTCTGAAGCTTCTGTTGGTTTAAAAGTTCTCGGTTCTCCTTAGGGTTTCTAACTTTCTTTTTCTTATTAGGGGTTTAACATTTTTGCTCCCTTCTTTACAGGTAGCAAGGATTATAGATACCTTCCTCCCTTCGTTAAAAATCCTCTTAGGGAAGAGCCCAAGGAGATAGAGAAATATGGACATTTTTGTGGATGGCATATTCCAGGAATAACCTAGAATTTGAGGTGTTGACCTTTCTCGTGATGGTCAAATTTTGAAATATTCTCAAAATAGCCTAAAACCTAATACACCGTAATGCCAAGTAGTGCCAAGAAATTGGAAAGCCAAGAATATTGTCACCTCATAACTATGAGGTGGGTTAAGATGCGAGAATGTCAAATTTTGAACTATTCTCAAAATAGCCTAAAACCTAATAATGCCGAGAAAATGGAAAGCCAAGAATATTGTCACCGCATAACTATAAGGTGGGGTAAGATGCGAGAATGTCAAATTTTGAAATATTCTCAAAATAGCCTAAAACCTAATACAGTGTAATGCCAAGAAAATGGAAAACCAACAATATAGTCACCGCATAACTATGAGGTGGCTTAATGTGGATAACCATGAGGTGGGTTAGAGTTCATGATTTTATAGTCAACGTATTTAATGTGGCTCAAAGGCTGGCCATGATTTCTTTTGCATGCTGCATGGGGATGGGTAAGAACGCACGTGGAGAAGTTGGGTGATGGGCAGGAACGTGGAGAAGTTGGGTAAAGTATTAGATGTGTATGAAACATTCCTTTGCCCCGGTGGATCTCCACCATCTTGCTCATCTCCATTATTTGGTGAATGCTATTGGAGAGGACCATCTCGTTTTCTCCAAAAGAAATTCGCATTCATGGTGGGAGTACATATCATGGAAAAAGATAGCCCACACTACGAAACTTCTTTCCATTGAAACGAGTTCAACGAGTTGTTTATCACCATTCCTTTAGTGATGAGTAAGGCATTGTAGTTCGTAAATTATGTTGTTGGGTGATGGGCAGGAACGTGGAGAAGTTGGGTAAAGTATTAGATGTGTATGAAACATTCCTTTGCCCCGGTGGATCTCCACCATCTTGCTCATCTCCATTATTTGGTGAATGCTATTGGAGAGGGCCATCTCGTTTTCTCCAAAAGAAATTCGCATTCATGGTGGGAGTACATATCATGGAAAAAGATAGCCCACACTACGAAACTTCTTTCCATTGAAACGAGTTAACTTCTTTCCATTGAAACGAGTTCAACGAGTTGTTTATCACCATTCCTTTAGTGATGAGTAAGGCATTGTAGTTCGTAAATTATGTTGTTACAAATGACACATTGTAATTTTTACATGGTGTATTATGGATGGATATGTGAATTTAACACAATCTCTATAGATATAGAGTAGAATGGAAGAATTTGAAATTCCTTTGCATTATAGAGTTCTTGTCCATAAAATGGATGGAGTTGTGCATTTTGACACTGTCTCTAGAGATAAATTGTAGAGTAGAATGGAAGAATTTGAAATTCCTTTGCATTATAAAGTTGTTGTCCATAGACTTTATGAAAATTAGAACTTCACCAAACATTTCAAAAAGCTTTAAAAGTGACATTGAAGTGAAGCAAGGTTGTCATTTTCCTTACTCTTTTTGGTTTATATATTAATAAATTAGAAAAATGGTTAATGTTGGGAAAAAAGTTGAGAGCGGGTGTGAATTAGTATTTTAATTTTCACAATTATGATTTTCCTTTTCAAACAGTATACGCTACTTTACTAAAACCAAGCAGCACATGTTGGCGACTATAAAGAATTAAACCATTGTATATGTAATAAACAGTTAATTCATAGTCTTTAATCAGAGTGTGATGCATTCAACAGTAAACAAATGCAGTAGCAACGAAATAAATCAACACACATAAGCAGCACACATGAACACTAGGATTTTTCAGGTGAAAACCCAATGTGGGAAAAAAACCATTGTTGTTGTTGTCTGAGTATTCAATGTTCTTATAATAAAAAGTGTTTACAACTTTTGTACTGGTACATATTTTCCTAGTACGCAGGCATCTACCTGCTGAAGGCTACAACCTTCTCTCGTTTTCTAGCTTCTGGAAAGGAGCTCCAACCCCCTAACTCTTGTACTGGGTGATATGTTTACCAGTACGTAAACGTCAGCCTACAGAAGGCTACTACCTTCACTCTTTTCTCTAGGGACCATGTTTCATAAATTTTCAAACTGGATACTCCTAGTACACAACAACACAATATGAAGGCCACGTTTCATCAAATTTCCATACTTGACCCATCAGTAATATTGAAGCTCAAAAACAATCACCACTGCAATAACTATCAATTAATTTGAATAGTCAGATCACTGTTACTAGAACATTGTGATGAACCCAGAAAACCTGCATCATCATTCAAAACCAGCTGCAACCTCAAAAATCATATATCAGAATGTATGCTACTTCAGTGAAGCCAACTTGCATGTATATGCTACTTCCTTTAACAAAACCTGCGTATACCTCCAAAAATACTGAATCATAAAGACCTCTGAATCAAAATTGTACCAACCAGTAACATTCTGAAGATCTACTGTCAAATTACAAAATTCTAAACATACATTAGCAAAGATCACCCTTCTCACTTAATCAATCAATCGGTCAAACTCAGTCTTCTTATACATTCAATTTTACTTTCAGATATAATGAAGACATTATTAACAGACAGTATTAAAACAACAGCATTGATCTGATAGATCAGACATCTCTTAACAACAGGTTTTTCTTTTGCATACGCTACTTGGAAGAGTCAAACCAACATGTATACGCGCCTTCACCAAGGCGAACCAGCGTATAGAACTGCAAATAATAATTTATGACTTCATAGTTATTCCAGACTTCAGTCATACACAGATCATAACATTTACAGGATAAAACATGCAATAGCATTCAAATCTAGCCCAGCAATTATCAGATCATACAATGATAAGTCATTTCAGGTTTCATGATCCTTATCCAACATTGTATCCAAAGGTGCACAAGATATTTTAGATAACCATAGCCCTTACAACTTAAAATATAGTTTAGATAGAAGTATTCATGAAAAACTCTTTTTCTTGCACCCTTAACCCTTTGATCTTCTCCTCCTTATATAGTTTTAGCCTTTTTCAATACCTCGGACCAAAACAACACTTAGAACCTGTGCTATCCTTAGACAAGATCAAGTAACCGTTATTCTGCTCAATATTTTGGGCTAATACCATGCTATGGACCCTTGGTATTCTTTCACCTTAATTTTCCTTAATTTTTTATCCCATACATATTTTTCCTCTTGTGAAAGTGTGTGCATACATATACGCTCTTTTTGTTATGTGAACCCACTTGTATACGCTACTTCAACTAGGTGAACCCGCTTATACAACTTAAAATAACTTAAAACATTCTTTTTCTTCAATTGCTTGATTCTAATCTGTAGTCTTTTGTCCCATCATCATGTTCTTCTGTACCATTACCTTATTGCCTCTTAATTGACTTGTTACAATGTGAGTTTCCTTTTATCAAATCTGAACTGGCCTGTCAATGGGTTTCCATCAAGGACCAACACTTGTACCATAATGCCAACAGTCTCCCCCTTTGAACTTAACGGCAATTATATAGGTGTTGATCACTTCAAGTTGTAGAACCTGTTAGATATATCAAGCAACACCAAGATACTCTCCCCCTTTGACATCAAGGACAAAGGATGGATCAAGATATTCTCCCCCTTTGAGATACACTATGTTGTCTATGCTCCCCCTGAGTACATGCAGATTTTGCAGAGATATTTTTCAAAAAAAATAGCATCACTCTATAACTCAACTATGTGAGTATTATCACCAATGATTCATATATACATCAATCACCCAACCAAGTGGGGATATACGAAATGTTCATACATCACTGAAAAATTGCAATTATTACATCATCCTTTCCATGCATAGTGCGGGTACAAATTACATCATATGTCCAAAATGACTCATTAATAGACTATGACAACAAGAGACATTATTACACCATAGGTCTTTACACGACCTTTACAGCAAATGATATGAATATATGAAACCATAGCTGAATTCATCAACCATGATGCCAACAATGCATAATGTTTTTGAAGGCTAATGCTCCCCCTGAACCTGTGCTACCTATGCATTGTCAATAAATCATTCATCAAGGCATCTTCATCAATCAAATAAACAGTAATGAACAAAACATATCAGCAAGATGTAACCATCAATATCAGATTCAACACCCATGTCAGAAACTAATTTTGAGTCTGACCCACTGTTTTTCTATCAAAAAAACATCTGCGCTCCTGCAACCACAGAAACTCGTGTATATACGTGACTCTGCTTATGAAACCCGCGAATGGAAAACATTCCTCTAAAAACTAGATTTAACAGCAGGATCGTGTAGAAACTACTCCCATCTCTTGTCTAAGATATTCAAATGCTTCTCTAGGAAGCGGTTTGGTAAATATATCAGTAACCTATTCTTTGGATGGAACATATTCCAATTTAACATTTTGTTCAAGCACTTGTTCTCGTAGCAAATGGTACTTAATGGGTATGTGCTTGGTCTTGGAGTGCATGACTGGATTTTTCGAAATACTAATGGCACTTGTATTATCACATAGAATGGAGATGGGTCGAAAACATGTGATTTGATTATCTTGCAATGTTTGCATCATCCAAAGTAGTTGTGTGCAGCAAGATGCAGCAGCCACATATTCTGCTTCAGCTGTAGATAAGGCAATCAAACTTTGTTTCTTGGTGAACCAAGACACTAATCGTGATCCCATATAGAATGCACCTCCACTAGTGCTTTTTTGATCATCAATATTTCTTGCCCAACCTGCATCTGTATATGAATGAAGAGTGAGATATGTATCTTTAGGATACCATAGACCAAAGTCTTGAGTTCCTTGGAGATATTTGAATATTATTTTTATAGCCTGAAGATGTGATTCCTTTGGATTGGCTTGGAACCTTCCAACAATTCCTACTACATGTATGATATCTGTTATGGTACCTATTAGATAAAGTAGACTTCCAATCATAGATATGTATGCTGGTTGATTCACTGTTACCAGAAAATTGTGCTGAACCCAGAAAACCTGCATGATAACCCAGAACAAACTACAACCTCAAAAATCATATGTTAGAATGTATACGCTACTTCAGTGAAGCCAACTTGCATGTATACACTACTTCCTTTAACCAAACCTGCATATACCTCCAAAAATATTGAATCATAAAGACCTCTAAATCAAAATTGTACCAACCAGTGACATTCTGAAGATGTACTATCAAATTACAGAGTTCTAAATGGACAGCAGCAAAGATCACCCTTCTCACTTAATCAATCAATCAATCAGACTCAATCTCTTTATACATCAGTTCTACTTTCAGATCTAATGAAGACATCATTGACAAACAGCAGTGAAACAACAGCATTGATCAGATAGATTGGTAATCTCTTAACAACAGCCTTTTCTTTTACATACGCTACTTGGAAGAGTCGAACCAGCGCGTATACGCGCCTTCACCAAGGCGAACCAGCATATAGAACTGCAAATAATAACTTATAACTTCACAGCTATTCCAGACTTTAGTCATACCCAGATCATAAAATTTACAGGGTAAAACATGCATTAGCATTCAGATCTAGCCCAGCAATTATCAGATTATACAATGATAAGTCATTTCAAGTTTCATGATTCTGATCCAACATTATATCCAAAGGTGCACAAGGTATTTCAGATAACCATAACGCTTACAACATAAAATATACTTTAGATAGAAGTATTCATCAAAAACTTTTTTTCTTGCACCCGTAGCCCTTTGATCTTCTCCTCCTTATATAGTTTTAGCCTTTTTTAATACCTCGGACCAAAACAACACTTAAAACCTATGGTATTCTTGGACGGGATCAAGTAATTGTTATTCCACTCAATATTGTGGGCTAATATCATGGTATAAACCCTTGGTATTCTTTCACCTTAATTTCCCTTAATTTTTTATCCCATGCACGTTTTTCCTCTTGTGAAAGTGTATACATACGTATACGCTTTTTTTGTTTTGTGAATCCACTTGTATACACTACTTCAACTAGGTGAACCAGCGTATACAACTTAAAATAACCTTAAACATTATTTTTCTTCAATTGCTTGATTCTAATTTGTAGTCCTTTGTCCCATCATCCTATTCTTTTGTACCATTACCATATTACCTCTGAATTGACCTGTTACAATGTAAGTTGCCCTTTATAAAATATGAACTGACTTGTGAGTGAGTTGTCATCAAGGACAACACATGTACCATAATGCTCACAGTTAAATGGAAAAATTTGAAATTCCTTTGCATTATAGAGTTGTTGTCCGTAGACTTTATGAAAAGATGAAAGTCAAAATTAAAACTTCACCGAACATTTCAGAAATCTTTAAAAGTGACATTGAAGTGAAACAAAGCTACTCTTTATCCTTATTCTTTTTTATTTATATATTGATAAATTAGAAAAATGATTAAATCTACAAAATGAAGATAGTGTTTCGTTGGGAAAATTTGTGATAAAACGTATTACCTTGTATTGATTAAAGAGAGTAGTTCTCCAGCAAGTTTCTTATTAATAATAACGCATTGTGATTGACATTCTTAGATTAAATGCGCCTTTTATGCATTGGGTTGTGTTTTAGTTATGCAGTTCTTTTTTTTCCTACTTAAATCTCAGAAGTTTCTTACCATTGACGTTGTAATTGCGATTCTGAGATTAAATATGTTTGTATGCATTGGGTTGTGTTTTAATTACAGAGTTTCATGAGTTTTTCATATTCTTACATAAATTGTTCCCGGATGCTCTCGGAATTTTATTATCAATGCAGCGTTGTGATTGTGATTCCTTGATTAAATATGCCTTTAATGCATTGGGTTGTGTTTTAATGATGGAGTTTCATAAGTCTTGAACTGAATATTCCTACTTTAAGATTTTATATAAAGTCCTCCGCTTTACCAACTGAGCTAAGGTCAGAAGTTTAGAATTTTTGTTTTATTTAAACGCCAAGTCAAACCTAAGACACAAGCTAAGCATGAAGCCACAAACTCCAACATCAAGCCATCACACCAAGGTCAACGGAAATTTTAAACATTATCTATGCGGTGCCTCTTATCAATGTTGCGATGTGATTGTGATTCCTAGATTAAATATGCCTTCTGTGCATTGGGTAGTTTTAATTATAGAATTTTATAAGTTTTACATATTCTTAATTAAATTGTCTCCTATATATGGAGTTTGAATTTGTTTTTTATATAAGTTTGTCACTTGCTGATTTGTTTTTTATATATGATATTTGTGGGATTTTTATCATTATTATGAAATTATACTTTTTAAATGGTTTTAGTTGAATTATTATGATTTTAGATTCATAATTTTATTTTAATTAAATTAATAAATTATATAGATATTTAATTTTGTTATATTTTAATAAAATGTTATAGTAATAATAATTAATAGATAGAAAATTGAAATTTATTTTTAGAAAATTTTGTATAATGTAATTAAAAATTATATTATTAAACTAAATTAAAATCAAATCTATATAAACTATTTGTTCTTAAAATGAATTATGGTTTTTCAACATGTGATATTACTAATCTATGATATTGGCTCATAATATTGTAAGAAAAATCCAATTTAAAATTTAAAATCTCCATAATTGATAATCTTGGTATATGTTTTTTAATATATATAAATTTATACAGTGATTATTTTTATAATAATAATAATAACAATAATTTAATAAATTATATAATTTCAATATAAAAAAAAAAAAAAAAAAAAAAAAAAAAAAAAAAAAAAAAAAAAAAAAAAAAAAAAATTAAGCACAATATATACAATCTTGCAATCTCAGTCAAAAGAGTTTTTTTACAATGTAGTATGCATTCTTTTACTATGTAGTATGATTGTTAAATTATAAAGTATTTCTCTATATCACTGCGACACTCTCACACTCTTCGTGGTGGTTTGGATTTGTGTAGGAGAAATATAAAATTTCTTAAGACCATCAAATATGCCATCTCGCAATCTCAGCCAAAGAAATTATTTTAAAGTGTTGTATAACTATTATTGTATTTTACCATTGAAATGTATAAGTATTACATTATACCATTGAAAGTATTCCTGAGTTGTAACAATGTGACACTCTTTGTGATGGTTTGGATTTGTGTAGTAGAAATATAAAATTCGCATGATGCCTATCATGCTTAATAAGCTTTCTATTCAATAGTAAAACTAACAAACATATCTATGGAATGATAGCACCTGTCTGAAAAAATCATTTAAACTAACGTAGATATTTGTGAAGTGAGCTAACTAAAATGTATTTATATCATCATAGATATATGATCATGATCCATATACTTGAAACTCACTTGATAATCAAAAAGTATTAAAACTAACTTACGTATATGTGAAATGGTGTCGGCTCCTAAAAATGTATTTATATCATCATAGTTATATTATCCATATACTTGAAGCTCATTTTATAGTTATAAGATGCTTTTGAGAATCGTCAAATTCATATAGCATGCAAAATAGACCTATTTAGAAACAAGGAGAGTTGCATGGTAGCAAGTCCCTACTTTGAACAGGAACTTGAAGAAATGTTTAGCACACGCACCCAAAAATTGTCAAAAACTTGCATTGACTCAGGTCTTTATACACTTTTGGAGGTTCTATCACTGGTCTTTGGAGACCTGCTTAATAAAGTGGAACTTACTCCCCACCTCTTAGATCGTAAACTATGGAACTTGTAGAGCGGACCGAGTAGAAGGTTAGGGAGATCCCTTCGGTGGACAGAGAGAAGCACATTCAACTTTACGTAACTACTACCAAAGGCTGGAAGAAACGATACGAAAAACACGTCGTAGTCATTCATTTTGTTTCAGGGTTGGACCCTCGCCTATAGCTTGATCATAGTAGTGAGCTATAGCGGGTTACTATGATGACCGACATTTGACCTTGACGTTAGGAGATCAGTGGATAAAATTGACTATTTTATTATTATTATTATTATTATTATTATTATTTTAACAAGGTCGAATACTGGATATATTACCAAAAGATGTGATGGAGCAAGATCCTATTACAATCGACTGTAACATAAAAGAAGGCTAAGCAATGAGATAGGATCGCAGTCCCATCTCCTATGCTTGAATTCAAAACTTCATATATTTTTATGACTATTATTGAGTACTACCTAACATACTAACCTACTAAGAAAGCAAATTTACATTTCATGGATTCTCTAATACTTTTTCATGGCTTGTAGATTGATTGTTCGTGAGATGGCTGGTTTGTCATAGTTGACTGAGTTCTCTCCTTCATTGCTCATAGTGTTGTTTTTGTAATCCACTGCTTCTTCTAGATGTTTGCATTTAGTTTTTAGCGCCAGGATCTGTTCTTTTTGCACTTCCATGTTTCTTTTCTGGAAGCTATACTCCATTCTCGTTTCGTTTCTGACATCCTTGAGTGACTCTTGCAGTCGTTGAATCATGAATTTGTTTGCTTTTCATGCTGGACATGCATCATTCCTTGTTGCCTTTTCAATGGGGTTGAATTCCATTTGCTTTGTTTTCTTCTTCTTCCTCTTGTGCTACTTACTATTCCTTGTGTTGTTGTGCTTCCTAGATCTTGTTTTGCCTGAGAGAATCCTTCCTCTACTAATGTTTCCCACCTGTCTTTTTCCCTACTCTTTGCTTCCTGTTGTAGCTTTGTTGTCTTGTATAGTCAAGGAGAAGTGTCGAGGCCTGGTTATGACTGTTAGGGAGAAGGGACGATGTGGAGGGAGGAGAAGTTGATATGTGGGGATGTTCATATATAAGGGAGAACTGCTTATAGTTGCAGTGGAGTGAGGCCATTTGAAGGGGACGACTGAGTGCTGGAGTTGTGGACTGAAACGCAAAGGCAGGGAGGAGCTTAGGATAGGCGACGACACTGAGAGCTAAACAAGTGAGTTTAAGAAAGCTTCATGCACGTGAATTTGCTTTATGTTGGAGATGCTTGAGTTAAAGTTCCATCTGTTCTTATAGAAATTTCGAGCTGCCCGAGGTCCACCATCGATGGGATAGATTGTTGCTCGGTTCTCATGACTAAGATTATGATCGTCCTTTCTTCCTTTATTCATGCAATTTTCTAAACTGTTATGATGTTTCCTTTGCCTTCTCATGATTTTCTGCTTTTTATTGCAGAGATGTATCTTTTGTTGATTTCTGACTGCTGATTTGTTTTTTATTTTTTTTCTCATTGTGTTTTGTTCCTTGATTTTGATGAGCATCATACTTCAGATCTTTTAGTGATGGTTATGGAACAGAGCTATGATATTCCTCATGATTTTCAGGAACACACCCTTCATTTTTTTTCACTGCTTGATTTGCAATATAGGATACTTGTTGATTGTGTATTCTCAAGACATGTATGAATACTCCAGAATCTTCTAAATTCTTCCTAATTCTTCTAAATATTCTACTCATTAACTCATTGCTTGGATTTTGTTTTGGGCCATTGCCTCTATTATTATGGATGAGTCTCCTATTATTATAGGATCTTGGATCGCTCTTTTTTTAATTGTTCTTGATCCCATCAGCAAGCTATATGATTTTGCCTTATTATTTGAGACTTTGCCCAGTCCCCATTCATATGTACATTTTCTTTCCCATCAAGATCAAGGATTATTCCCCCTGCCCCTGCCTTTCCCAGATTATGTTTTGAGGCCCCGTCAAAGTAAAGGCAATGTCTTTCTGAATTTTTTTCCAAATTGCAACTTCCTCTTCACTCTTTCTCATTTTCTAGCTATTTCCTGAGTTTATTCTCCTCTGTCCTTTTGGTCCATTGTTGTTTATTATGGCTTTGCTGAGCCAATCTCGCTCTTCTTGTTGAATAGTATTATAATTTGTTGGTGTTGTTCCCTTGATGTTAAGGATTTCAGAAGTTAGTCCCCAAGTTTTTGAGGCAGTCTTCCCTATTCTTGGTGTTTGATTCTTGAAGATGCACTTGTTTCTTGTCAACCAAATTTGCCAACAAAGCACTACTAGAATGCATTTCCATATCCTCTAAATTGTGACTTTCTTTGTTGTATATGGATAGGCCTTCTCTAGACTTTGAAGAAAATCCGGCAAAGGCTTTTCAAAAGTTATACTTATTTCTAGACGGCTTATGAGCTGTTGCCAGCATTCTTTGGCGAAAATGCATTCTTGAAATAAATGTTGAATGTTTTCTTCGGCCTGTAGGCATAATGGGCATCGTGATGGGCCTTGGAAGCCTTTTTTTTTAAGTTTCACTGGTCAAAATCTTCCCTTTTAAAAGAGTCCAAATGAACATTTTGATCTTAGGCAAGCTTTTTGATTTCCAGATTGTCTTCCAAGAATCCCAATCTTGTTGGTTTGGTTGTTCTTGTAGAATTTTGTATCCAATCTTGACTGTGTATTTCCCACCACTTGGATCCCAGAGGAAATTGTCTTCCTCATCATAGTTGATTGGGGCTACCCCTTTTAGAAGCTGCCTAATTTTTCTCCATTGCACTTCCAGATTTGCAGGGATTGTTGAAATTTTACAATCTTGCCATTCCCTTTGGTTCCAGAGAGAAATTGAGTGAAGAGTATTTAAACCTTTTCCTTTCATCCACTCTTGAATATCTTCAATTTCTGGGTGAGGCTTCAGTGGTTCTTTTCCCATAATTCTATCCTCCCAAATCGATATTGTTTTTCCATTGCCTGATATTTTAGAGATGTAGCTGCTCATTAAAGGAATTGTCTTTTTTTACTAGCTTCCATGCTTGAGTACATTGTCTTATTGGAATATTTCCATTAAGCAGTCGTTTCCTGGGGCCATCCATGTAATTTGAGATGAGTGTTTTTTTTCCATCAGCTCTCTTTTCCTGTGATCAGTCTCCATACTATTTTCATTCCCAGGGCAGCATTCATGAGCCCAGGTAACCAGATTGATAAGCCTCCTTGTTCATATGGTAGCACTACTTTCTGCCACCTAACCAGGTTGAATTTTTTGTTTTCTTGCTTCCCCCTGCCATAAAAAGCTTCTTAATATTAACTCCATTTGTTTGTGTGCACTTGATGGGGCCATGATTATTGCATATTGGTAGATAAGTAGTGTTGCTAGGAGTTCTTTGATTAATATTACCCTTCCTGCCATATTTGGCCACATCATTCCCCAGCTTTGTATTTTATTTTTCATTTTTCAATCTGTTTGGTCCATATTTCTGCCTTCATGTTCTCTTTGAGATAGGGAGTCCCAAGTAAAAAAAAATGGTTCCATTTTTCCTGTATGGGGATGTCTAATATTTGTGAAATCCTTTGCATAATTCTGGAAGGTATGTTCCATCCATATATTCTACATTTTGTGTTATTTAATAACCCACCTGAAACCTGTAAGAAATCATCAAAAATTCTTTTGAACCTTCTTGCTATTATTGTTGATTCCACTCCCAACAGTAATGTGTCATCAGGAAAAAGTGAGTGGTTTATTGTCTTTACTCCATTTGCTATTCTAATCCTTATGATGTTTCTTCTTTTCTTTGATTTTCCAAGGCTCTACTTAAATTTTCCACCATTATAATGTATAGGAAGGGAGAAAGAGGACATCCTTGCCTGAGACCTCTTGTGCTTTGAAAAAATTCAATGGGCCTTCCATTTATGAGGGGGACAATCCATGGGGTATAGATGCATACCTGTATGTCTTCTGTTACTTCTCTTGAGCATCCAAGTTTCTTGAGGACTGCCATTAGATATGGAAGGCTGACCCTGTCAAATGCATTTGCCATATCAAGTTTGATTATGATGCCTTTTTCTTTCCTTAGTATACTAGAATGTACAGCTTCCTGTACAATAATTACATTATCTATGATTTCCCTGTTGGGCACAAATCGTCCTTGATTTTCAGATATGATTATTGGGAGCACTTCCTTAATTCTATTTGCAATTATTTTTTTTATGATCTTATAAGATGAATTACAAGGAGAGATGGGGCAAATCCTATTGAAAGTGGAGGGATTTGACTCTTTTGGGATTAGAGCAAGGTAGGAGGATTTTGTATTGCTTCCTATTTTTTTTTTTTGAAGACATTCTTCACCATTCTTAAGAAATCCTTTCTGATTGTATACCAGTGGAATCTGTAGAATGCTATTGTAAAACCATCTGGCCTTGGGGCTTTGTCCATATGTAGGCTCCATATAGCTGCCACTAGCTCTTCTTCTGTGATTTCTTTGCACATTTCTACATTTTGTTCTTTTTTATTTTTATTTTTCTGTGCTATAGGAAATTTTCATATTCAACCGTTTCTTCTTTTGCTGAAAGTAAGTTTTTAAAGTGCATGTGGGCTACTTTTTTTAAGTCCTCTACTCCTTTGACCTCTTGACCTTCAACTTGTATTTTTTCTATATGGTTTCTTGCTCTTCTTATCTTCATAGTATTGTGGAAAAATGATGTGCTTTTATCCCCTGCCTTGAGCCACAGGCTTCTAGACTTCAATCTGACCTCTTCTTCTTCTTTCTTGTTTTCCCTATATATTTCCCAAAATATTTCCTTCTCTCATAGATAGTCTTGCTTGCCCTCTTCTTTGACTTCTTTTTCAATTTGCATGTTGTCCATTTTCTGTTGTAGCTCTTTTTTCTTTTCTTTTCTTTTTATTTCGTTTGCTATTACCCATTCCATTAGCTTGAATCTTAAATTTTTTAATTTTGTCTCCCAAATATACTGTGGTGATCCTGATACTCTTGGCTCCCATGTTTCCTTGATTAATTCACTAATTTTTGTATTGTTGTCCCATATTGGGCTATATCTAAATGGAAGCAGCCCTTGATTTTCCATTTTGCCCGTAACTATTGCCATCGGTTTATGATCAGATGTTGTGGTGTGCAGTATTTTTGATTTGATGGAGTTGTGCACTGCTGTTATGTTTTCTTGGATCAGGATTCTATCCTTTATTTCTTTAATGTTGCTTTTGCCCACTCTTTTGTTGCTCCAAGTGTATTTTCCATTATTTGGGGGCATGTCTATTAAGTTGTGTTGTTACATTATTTCTTTTAGTACATCCCTGGATGGATCTGTGTGATAAGTCCCTCCAAAATTTTCTTCTGTACTTCTTACTAAATTTAAATCTCCTCCTAGGATTATTTTCCCAACTTGTGTTTCTTTTAGTGCTTCCTTTATGGTGGCCCAGCGTTGCTCTTTTTCCTTGTAGTCATTGGGGGTGTATATGTTTATGACATTGTACTTCTCGTTTGTATTTATTTGCATTAAATCTGTGTGTATCCAGTGTTGATCTTTTTTTTGTTGCATTAATTCCCAGATTCGTTTCTTCCATTTTGTGCAGATTCCTCCTGACACTCTTGTTGCCTGTATTGCTTCCCCTTCATAGTTTTTGAATTTTTTTTTGATATTTTCAGTTTCTTGTCTATTTGTTTTGGTCTCCTAAATCATAAGAATGTCTGGATTTTCTTTTGCCAGAATGTCTCTTGTGGCATTTTCTTTGAAGGATGATTGCATTCCTCGGCAATTCCAGGAGACCACTATCATTATTTGCTTATTAGGTGGTGCAGGGGTCCTTTCCCTCTTTGTTGGCCTTTTTCGTTGTTTCCTATGCTCCTTCCTAAGAAGGTTTCCGTAGGTTGTTGCGTTCCTAATGCCATTTCCTTTGTTGTTGCTTCATCCCTCGGCTCTTTATTTGAATTTCTTCCTGCTTTTGTTTGGTATTCAACATTTAGGAGTGCTTCCTTTGACTGATTCCTTGTTAGAATTATGTCTACTAAGGGAGGGGGTGGAGTATAGGTGTTTGGGATCGGAGGGGATGAAGGGGGGTTGAGAGAATGGTGGGGGGATCTAGATCTGGATCTGGATCTGGATCTAAGTCCAGGGGATGATGGAGCTGAGGGATCCAGAGGCTCAAAAGGATTTATGCTAGAGTGAGGGTTGTTATCTATTTTTGGTGATAGAGGGAGGAGATCAGAGGATATAGAGGGTTGTGATGAAGAATGAGTGGGTTGTTTATTGGTTGTCTTCTTTATGTTAACATGTTCCCATTTGTTTTCCGGATCTTCAATCTTTTCATTTTCAATTTCTTTTTTTTTGTACATCTATTAACAAAGTGGCCATATTCGTGACAGACCTTGCATTTGAAGGGGATTTGTTCATAGTCCATTTGTTGTATATGCATCCACTAATCCACTTTGATTTTGATTGCTTTGGTAAGCCCTTTCCCTAGATCCACTTCTACACAGATTCTGGCCCATGCATGCATATTTTTCTTTGGCTCACACCTATCTATGTATTTCGCAGCTGCATTTCATATGGCTTTAACTGAATCATCTCCCCAGTAGTGGGGGGGAAGATGTGGCAACCTGAACCAAACTGGGACGACACTGGATACATCCATTTCTGGATCGAAGTCTGACGTCCATCTGTTTAAATATCGTCCCCTTGTATCCATAAAGTATGGTTCGTTCCTGAATATCAGATCTCGATCCTCCTTAGTTTCAAAGTGAAAGGTGTAGTACCCTCTTCTGCAAAACCTAATTGAAATTTTCCCATTTATTGATGCAGTGCAGTTCCTTTCTACCCATTTTTGGACAGTTTTCGGTGATGGCCATAACCTAGTAAACTTCCCGACTAATCCACGCTCCACCAGAGATAGTGTTGCTTTACGAGGAAGGGTAGGAGGGAGTGAGATTTCAAGGATGTCTTCCAATATTTTAACAAACTTAGTGATTGATAGTTGATTCTTTGTCGGACCCATTGCAGAAATGAGAGAGGCAAAAGCTTTTGTTGTTCCTTCGTTTTCTTGTTGATGATCAGAAAGAGGATCGTCATCCTCTAGTGGGTCCATGTTGCTCAATCCTTAGCAGCAGGAGGCCGTTGAGTGGCAGTTGTGTGCTGCGTTCACCAGCTAGGGCTACGCAACTCCTTAGCAGAAGTAGCAGCGTGATTCCCCCTTTTCAAGTCTCATATTAATTGGATAAAATCGACTATTATGGTAATAGCACCCCATTCTTTTGTTGAAGAATCTAGGGCAATTAGGTTTAGTATGATTCTTCTTTGCTTAATAACAATTTTTGGAGTCCTTTTACTTTTTCTTGTTAGCTTAACCTTCTTCCTCTTCTTATTAATGGATGTGTTTGTATTTCATCAAACTGCTACCAAAAACATAAGAACAAGAACACAAGATGTTGGCTCTCTACTAGCGCTAAAACCTCTCTTCTCTTAAAAGGAAAACTCTTTAGTAAGTTTATTTATTGAAGCTTCTTATTGATCAATGCCAAACCCTAGACCCCTCACTAGAATGTCCTCCAAGTACAAGCCAATTCCTTTATCCTTTCTGCACGATGTTCCCCGGCACATGGACTTCCTCCTTCTAGCACTTTTCTCGCCAACACTTCATTCTCTTCTTCGCTACTTTGTCTAGAGATAGATCTTGGCTATGTTTGCTTCTTGATGATATAATCTTCTTCCTTTCTACAAGATGTTCTTCACTTAAGGAGACACCCTTCTCGATATTCTTCTTGAGTTAGGTCTACAAACTTGATGTGACTGAACAGCAGCTCTAGTTTTGTTGCATATGGTGGGAACCCTAGAGAATAGGGTCATTTTCCTTCGCCAGAGAGATAGGATTCTTCGCTTGACTTGGGAAGCCTTGTAGGCCTAGTTTCAAGCCTAAAAAACACTAGTTCATGGACTGTTTGTTCTTGCTATCATACATGCGGACTTGACCTCCTTTTCTTCGCATGTGCGACTGTTTCTAGCCTTAGAAACGGTCCTCTTCACTTTGGTTTTCCTCCTTCCTTCGTTGCACTAGGAGACCTATTCTTCGTACTTTGTTATGTTGATTTGGGGTAACATCGAATGTGATCTAACCACGAAATTTGGTGGAGAGGTTGGGGAACATGAGATCTCCAATACCCAGAAAGGGTTTGGGAAGATTCTAAACAGATCAAGAGATATTAAAACAATTAATACTTTTAATGGAGTCCCTAAGTCTAAACTTAGGGAAAATAAAATATTAATGTGTATTAATATGAATCTATGTTAGAGTGGTCCAAAAGACATGGATCAAGCCAGATCTAATCTTAGTCATTGATTAAGGACTTAATCTCAATGGTTGATATGTCAACAGGAAAAGTATAAGAGGAGGCTTGAGGGTCACTTGGAGAATACACCAGATGATCAGTCATTCTATTATCTAGAGCGGGGTTTGCTAAGAGAGGTAAAATCAGTTATCGCGAGAGCAGATAAGGGGCATTGAGTACATAGAAATAGAGAAGGCAAAGATTGTGTCGGGAGAGCGGCGCAGCATCCAAAGAGGGTGACGGAGATCCAACAAGGGCTCACGTAGGGCCACACAAAGGTAGCCAAGTGTTGCGCAAAGCACTAGAGGGGCCAGCGCAACTGACGTAGAGGCTCCTAGAGCTGACGCATGGCCTCTTGGGGCTAATGTAGGCCTAGAAAGGCTGACGCAGGGCCAACGTGAGACAGAGAGGGGCTGACGCAATACAATTTGGGCAGACGCTGGGGTTGCAAAGCAATTTTGTGCTGAGGAGCTACCGAAAGGGTTTTTCAGGGTTTCATCCAAGAGATTTCTCTCAAACTGAGGTATAGCTGTTAAGGAAATTATCTATTGGGTAGGCCAGTTTTGGCACCCAGATTGTACTCTGATATTCCTTAATAAGAAAACCCTCAGATAGTTGCACCAGTTTTCCCACATTGGGTTTTTTCGGGGACATTGGTCCAAAAATAATGGTGTCATGTGGTGTGTTTGTTCTTGTTTCTTTTAGTTGTTGATCTGTAATATGTTGAACATGCACTGGTGTTTATTTTTAGTATTTACTTTGTAAATAACTTGTTAAAGAAAAAATAACAAGTAAGTAGGAATAAATAAGAAAAAGTGCATGAAGGGTTTCTAACTAAGGAAAATTAGAAAATTCAACATGGTATCAGAGGGTGATTGCAAATCACAGGAGGACTAAAAGACATCAGCCAACCAGAGCCACACAGAAGAAGCTGGGAGTTGTGCAGAGCCTCAAAGAGGTCAGCGTTGCTGACATAGAGGACCAGAGGGCTGACACAGGGCATCACAGGGCTGACGCAGAGCCTACGTGAGGCAAAGAGGGGTTGATGCAGTTAACAAAGAGGCAGTTTCTAGAGTCTAGAAGGCTACAGAAATATTGCAGAGTGGAGCTGGTGAGGTATTGTAGTCTGAACAGTACCTGACAGAGCAGGGCTAGAGGAGTTGTTACTAAGGGTTTCTAGCTGAGGAACCTGGATCAGTAGTGCAGTTACACAGGATTACCAGAGTAGGGGGCATCTCGATAAGTGGCAGAAGGATTTCCAGGAGGGAAATCACGACTCGGAGGGAGTCCAAAAGAGAACTTTCAGACGGGAAGTAGAGACTCATAGGAGTTGAACAGAGAACTTCCAGGTGGGAAGTAGAGGAGTGTTAAGGCACTACACGGGGTAATGGACCAGTATAGACTAGACGGAGTATCGAACTTCGCAATCTAGAAGGCCATAATCTTATCAGTGCTTGACAGGAATCATATCAATAACTTTGCCTTGAAGACGATAGTTATCCCAATCAACCCAAATGATAATGACAATTACAAAGACGTGATGGCAAGGGCTAAGTGCATTATCCTTGACGGGGTCAAGGATCATATGGTACCACATATATCCAAGAAGGAAATGGTAGTTCAGATGTGGGAGGCTCTCAAGAACCTGTACCAGCATACTTTTGTGCAGAGAAGAATGTTGCTCGAGAACCAAATAAGGTCATATTATATGAAGAAGGTTCAATCGATTGACACCTTCCTCGGAAGACTGAATGAGATCCGAGACAAATTGACTGCTATAGGAGTGACACCGAATCAGGAACTTATGGTGAGGACATCCCTAAATGTTATCTCAGAAGATTGAGAAGTGTTTGTCCAGAGTATCTCGGGCAGAGGGAATCTCCTACCTTGGGACGAGATGTGGGTAGCTCTTCACCAAGAAGAGATCGGACGGCAGTCGAAGACAGGTAGCGGCAGTAAAGATATCAAAGTTTAGCAAGAGGAGGAGGATGTGGCCCTAGTACTTGAGGGAAAGTAGGAGAAGTGAAATAAGAATGATCTCTCCAAGATCAAGTGCTTCCACTGTGGGGAGATGGGTCATTATGCTACCCAGTGCCCAAGGAAGAAGAGTAAGGGTAAGAATTTTGAGACTAAGGTAGCGCCAGCATAGACAAAGAAGGAATTTTTGACAGATAATGACTGTGCCATGAGTGCACACGCACCACTTGAGCGGAAGTGGAGAAACATCGAGCTGTAGTCAGGAGGACTACAGGCGATGAGGGGCAGGATCCTTGAGGTACCCAGCCTCTTAGATTAGACCTTGCTACGAGAGCCCCAACGAGGAGTAGCAGTATTGGTTGAGTGGGTAGAGATGGATGCGGATGGAGTGGCAGAGAGAGCTACAGTGCAGGAGTCTCGAGACATCACAGAGCTAGTAGGCTGCAGCAGTGCGAGAGGCATAGGAGTGTTGCACCAATGCAGGAAGGCATAGAGAGGTGTGCAACGATGCGAGATGCAGGGAGTTGTTGCAGCATCAACAGAGGTCAGAGAGAGGGAGCACTTGTCAGTGGCAGAGGGAGCTTCAACATCAGTGGGTGTTTCTAGCCCAATAGGGAGGTCAGTTGGGAGATTAGTTACTTACTTCTCAGTAACTAAGTTTCAGTGCAACAGTGGGCGACATGATGCAACTTAATGAGAAGAGGTGCAATGCAGATAGTTGCACTGGTTTTCCCACATTGAGTTTTTTCGGGGACATGGATCCAAAAATAATGGTGTCATGTGGTGTGTTTGTTCTTGTTTCTTTTAATTGTTGATCTGTAATATGTTGAGCATGCATCGGTGTTTATTTTCAGTATTTACTTTGTAAATAACTTGTTAAAGGAAAAATAACAAGTAGGTAGGAATAAATCATAAAAAGTGCATGAAGGGTTTCTAACTAAGGAAAATTAGAAACTTCAACATGTTACCCTTTTCATGTATCTTTTCTTCGTAGATTTCAGAGATATGAGTATGTTGTCTTTGTGTTAGAAAATTATATATTAGAGAGCAATTGAACACATAAAATATTGCAGAAATATAAACACGAAAAACGCATAAAACAAGAGAGACACAAATATACGTGGTTCACCCAATTTGGGCTATGTCCATGGAGAAATATCCAATCCTTCCTTTTATATTATCCATCAAATTGAAGAGATACAACTTACAGCATATCCGTTGTAATTCCCTCTTCTCTCTCACTCAATCTCCTCTCTCTTCTCGCTCAGAATACAAATCTACATAGACGCAATACAATTCCCTCATATATAGCAAGGGGTTGTCTTCTAAGGAAAATAACCTAAATTAAACATAACTTTTACCGTCAGATCTCCGCCTAATGAACGGTCGAGATTGACTACGAAATTACAACATTTTACAAGGTAATTTTACATATATTTTTAGCTTCAGGGGTGTTTCCCCTGATCCCCCCACCAGGGGGGGCTCCCAAAGGTCGCAGCAGCCCCCCCTATAGCATATATTTTACAAACGGTGTTGCCGCCACATTACAAACTGGGGTCCAATGTGGCGATACCTCTAAATAAAAAAGATAATCAAGCTCCACACCCAACAATCTCCCACTTGGAGACTGATTATAGCAACTCCATCGTTGCTTCATTTGCTGGACAACGACTCCACTTTGGACCTAACTATTTCTCATCTTCTTCATCATACTTGAAGACCAATTGAAATTGAGTTGATTTTTCAGTTCTCCCTGGTTACAACTTTTGTTAACATATATGTAGGATTTTGGCTAGTGTGTATCTTTTCCAACTTTAATTGTCCATCTTCCAACACAGACTATATGAAATGATACTTAAGTTGTATATGTTTAGTCTTGGAATGAAATGTTGAGTTCTTTACAAGATGTATGGCACTCTGGCTGTCACTGTATAACCTGCCCAACTCTTGCTTCTTACCCAATTCATCCAGAAACCTTTGTAACCAAATCATTTCTTTATTAGCCTTTGTAGCAGCAACATACTCTCCTTCCATTGTTGAGAGTGCAACAATACTTTGTAGTTTTGAGACCCAACTGGCAGTTGTTCCACCTACAGTAAACACATGTCTTATTTTTCTTCTCTTGTTATCTCTATCACCTGCCAGATCTACATCAACATATTCCTGTAGAGCAATGTTTGAACCACCAAAGAATAATGCTTGATTTGTGGTACCTCTCAAATACCTGAGAATCCACTTCACTGCCATCTAATGTTCTTTTCCTGGATTGTTCACGCACCTGCTTACAACTCCCACTGCATGTGCAATATTAGGCCTTGTGCAGACCATTGCATACATTAAGCGTCCAACTGCTCATGGATATGGAACTTTAGACATATGAGCCATTTCTTCCTGAGTCTTAGGACACTCCTTACTTAATTTGAAATGTCTAGCCAAAGGTATACTAACTAGTTTTGCATTCTACATATTAAACCTTTTCAACACCTTTTCTATGTACTTATTTTGAGACAATGTTAATTTGTGATTCTTCTTGTCTCTAGTTATTCTCATACCAAAGATTTGTTTTGCAGCACCCAAATCCTTCATTGCAAATGAGTTCTCCAATTTTCTTTTGAGCACATTTATTTCCTGCATGTTAGAACCTACAACAAGCATTTCATCTACATACAATAACAATATAATATAGTTGCCATCATTTTTCCTTTTGAGATAAGAACAATGATTAGAGTGACATTTAGTATAACCTTGTTCAGACATAAACCGGTCAAATTTTAGAAACCACTGCCTTGGAGCCTGTTTTGAGCCATACAAGCTATTCTTCAACCTGCACACTAGTTTCTCCTTCCCTTTTACCTCATATCATTGTGGCTGCTGCATATATATCTCTTCCTCCAAATCCCCATGGAGAAAGGTTGTCTTTACGTCTATTGCACAAGATGCAAATCTTCAGCTGCTACTAGAATTAAAATAGTTCTGATTGAAGTCATTTTAACAACAGGAGAAAATATCTTATCAAAGTCTATACACTTTTTCCTGTGCAAACCCTTTCACCACAAGTCTAGATTTATACCTGTTTCTACCTCCATCTTTTTCCTTCAACTTGTAAATCCATTTATTCTGCAATGTTGTTTTACCTGCAGGCAACTTGACTAAGTCCCAAGTCTGGTTATGTGTTAAAGAGTCCATCTCTCCTTTCATGGCTTGCTCCCACTTCTTCCTGGTTTCTACCTGCACTACTTCTTCATAACATTCTGGTTCACCAAAATCAGTCAACAGTACATAATATAATGAAGGAGAGTATCGATCAGGGGTCTACTTATCCGGGTAGATTTTCTAACACCACTTTTAGGTGTTTTAGGTGCTTGTTGCTGTTGTGGTTGTTGCTCTGGCCATTGATCATTATGATTTTCAGGCACCATCATTTTCTCTGTGATCTCATCAAGCACTATGTATTCTTTGTTTTCTTTTTCTTGTTTTTTTTCCTGCAACTGATCCTTATACAGAACTTTTTCATTGAATATGACATCTCTGCTCCTAATGATTTTGTGTTTTTCATAATCATAAAAGCAATAACCAAAAACATTAACACCATATCCAATAAATGTACATTTCTTTGATTTTGCCTCAAGATTTGTTCTATTTTCTTTATTAATGTGGACAAAGACTTCACAACCACAAGTTTTTAAAAATGAGTAGTTTACCTTTTTACCTATCCATGCCTCCTCTAAAATACCACCATCCAAGGAACTTGAAGGCCCTCTGTTTATTAGATAAACAATGATATCTAGAGCATCTACCCAAAATTGTAAAGGCAATCCTACATGAAATCTCAAGCACCTTGCACGCCCCATGATTGTCCTGTTCATCCTTTCTGACACACCATTTTCTTGTGGTGTTCCTGGAACTGTCTTCTCTCCACGAATTCCATTCTCTGAACAGTACCTATCAAACTCTTTGTAGCAATATTCACCTCCATTGTCTGATCTAAGACACTTCAACCTTTTTCCTGTCTCATTTTCAACAAAAGCTTTCCATTTCTTGAAAGTATCAAATACATCAGATTTATGTCGAATATAATAAATCCAGTTTTTTCTGGTTGCATCATCAATAAAAGTAACATAATAATGAGAGCCACCAAGAGATGATACCTGAGCAAGTCCCCATAAAGTTGTATGCACAAGCTCTAATTTTTCGTTCTTCTTTTCTTTCCCAACTTTGAGGAATCTGACTCTCTTTTGTTTTCCATAAACACAATTCTCACAAAATTTTAAATCAACATGCTTCAAACCTAACAACAAATTTCTTGAGTGAAGAATCTGCATCCCCTTCTCACTCATGTGCCTGAGCCTATCATGCCACAATGCCTTATCTTCTCCTGTAGAGGTTAAATAATTAACAGAGTTAGAAATACCATTGCATAAATACAATGTACCAACCTTTTCTCCTTTTGTTATTACCAGGGATCCTTTAGTGACCTTCCAGGTTTTATCTGTAAAGGTAGCCACAGAGCCTTTACGTCCCAACTGCCATGTTGAAGCAAGATTTTTCTTCAGATCTGGAATATGTCTTACCTCCTTCAATAGCCATTGATCTCCATTATGTTGTTTTATGGAAATTGTACCCATTCCAATGATTTTACATGGGTTATCATCACCCAATCGAACCTGTCCAAAATCTCCTTGAAATCATGAAAATGTTTCCTATCAGGTGTGGCATGGAATGAGGCCCCTGAATCTACCACCCAAGCATCAATAATATTTTCTAATGAAAGAATCAAATCATCTTGCAACACATCACCTATTACATTCGCTTCATGATTATTTTCTTATTGCATGTATCCTTCTTTTCCCTTTCGAGACTTGCAATCTTTCTTCAAGTGTCCTTTCCTCCCACATTTCCAACACACTACCCTCGATCTAGACTTGGATCTACCTTTTCTTGACTTACTGCAATATCTAGGGCTCTTTCCTCTTTCCATTTTTCTTCCCCTAGTCTCTGCAGTCAAAGCACTACCTGATGTCTCATCGGAGCTTTTCCGTCACGTTTCCTCGCTAAGGATTTCACCAATAACATCATCAAACTTTAAAGTACTAGATCCAGAGATAGAGTTACTAATGGACATAACTAAACCATTCCAACTTTCTAGCAATGAGCACAGAAATAACAGAGCCCTCACTTCATCATCAAAAGTTACCCCTACAGAACTTAACTAATTGGTAACTGTATTAAATTCATTTAAATAGTCAGCAACAGATCCACCTTCTGACATCTTCATATTAAATAAACGCTTCATAAGAAATACCTTATTTGAGGGCGAGGGTTTTTCATATAGTTTGGCCAATATCGACATTAAAACCTCTATTGTTGTTTCCTTTGAAATATTAAAGGCTATCGACACCACTAGGCATAGTCATATTGTTCCAAGTGTCTTTCTGTCGAGAATATCCCATTCTGTGTTTGTCATACTCGTCGGCTTCTTTGCCTTTCTGCTCAATGGTTGGTACAAATCTCTCTAGTACAAATAATCTTATATATGCATCTTCAACAGCTGGTAGTTTTGGCCATTAAATTTTTCGACCCTAAACCTACCATCTTCCACCATTGCTCCCACTCGAACTAGGAACCCTTTTCTCCTGCAAGTTTATCATCCAAATAGACCTTCGGCTCTAATACCAGTTGTTAGAAAATTATATATTACAAAGCAATGGAACACATAAAATATTGTAGAAATATAAACACAGAAAATGCATAAAACAAGAGAGACACAGATATATGTGGTTCACCCAATTTGGGCTATGTCCACAGAGAAACAACCAATCCTTCCTTTTATATTATCAGCAAACTGAAGAGATACAACTTATAGCAGTTCCATTGTAATTCCCTCTTCTCTCTCGCTCAATCTCCTCTCTCTTCTCGCAATACAATTCCCTCAATACAGACCTACATAGACGGAATGCAATTCCCTCATATACAGCGAGGGGTTGCCTTCTAGGGTAAAAAAACCCTAAATTAAACATAACTTCTATCATCAGATCTTCGCCTAATGAACGACCCAGATTGACTATGAAATTAAAACATTTTACAAGGCAATTTTACATCTATTTTTTGCTTCAGGGGCACTGCCCCCGATCCCCCCGCCAGGGGGGGGATCCCAAAGGCCACAGTCGCCCCCCTGCAACGTATATTTTACGAGTGGCAACTAGGGTCCAATGTGGTGATACCTCTAAATAAAGAAGATAATCAGGCTCCACACCAAACACTTTGGAGGAGTGGGCAACCTCTATATATAGAGGATTGTCCCTCCTTTAGGCCGACTTGAAGGTCGACTTATTATTTGTACGCGAACTTGTTTTTTATAATTCAAATTGTTTCTTTGGTAGGTGTCATTGCATGGAGGAGACTTGTTGATTTTTCTTGGAGGTATTCTCTTGACTCTAATACATAATCATACATGGTGTAACATGCCTTAAGCCCTTCAACATTTTATTTTGACTATTTGACTCACCTATAGTAATTTAACATGTGCTAGACCTATTTCAATGAGCAAGAAACTCATTGACATATATTATAAAAATAATATTTCTTTTCTTGAAAAATATAAATATCAAAAGTACATTTATGAAGACCGAACCTAGTTACATTTCCTTTCAACACTCCCTCTTAACTAGGGAGGTATTCATACAACATTACAAGGTGTTTGCCAATGTTTCAATCTTGAAAAATTAACATAAGAGAAACCTAATTGGAAATCCATATGTTGTAGCATCATAGTAACCAACAATGTTTCCATAGCAAGGCCTTGACTAACAACTCTATCTCTCAATAGATCAGAGCACAATGTTGGCGAAACCAATGACTTATAGACACCTTAGTCATTGTCTCTCAAGGTACATACCCACCCGAGTGTTCACTGAGTATGACCTTCTAGGACTATTCTTATCTTGGGTTCCCAACCCTCAAAGAATATTGGTCCTCCTGCCTACTCTTGTCTTGGATGTCCTACTCATCCTTAAATAGTATCGGATGCCAAATGATTACCCAATCCTCTTATTCTTTCTTCCCAAGTGAATACAAGAATAGTTTGTCTGTCACTTCCTCTCAATTGAGGAAGACATGCCCAAGTATCCTCTAATAAGGTACTTGTCCAAGTTCTTTTGTAATTGGGAACTTGTTATAACTCCCTCTTAGCTAGGGACTTGTTTCAGCAACTTCTTTGTGGGTCCTTCAGCTACTTGATCTTCTTCTTTCCTTCGATGTCATGAAGTCTTGGTTGGAACTTCCTTTTCGTAGGGCACCATCCATCGATCACTTTCCTTCCTAGTTTGTCATGTCATTTCTTCCTTCGTGGAAAATGGCCTTCTTGTCATATATTAGGTTCTCTTGTCATCTAGTTATTTCTTGTCATCTTGTCTATGCTTCGAACTACTCTTCACATGGATTCTTCTTTGTACTTGCATGTTCCTATGCTTTGATCTACTAGCCCTTCATGACTTCATCTTGATATTGCTTCAACATTAAATGGTGCTTTTGTTGGATGGATTCTTCATCTTTAAATCTTTATAGAGTAGAATCAGTTATTAGCACCTTTCATATCTCCAAGGCCTTCATAGGAGTCAAGGGTCCTTTGATCTTTTTCTTCCTTTATCAAAGTTGTCATGCCTTCTTTCGGGGGATGTCTTCAAAGTATCTTATTAGATAGTGATTCTTGTTTATCATGGTGTTCTTCACATGCTTGATCTCTTTCTTCATTATATTCTTCTTGGATAAATTGGTCAACCACTTTCTTCTCCTTGTGAGAACACTTCTTCTTTGCTTGATTCTAGGACTAGTCATAATTTCTTCTTTACTTGCTTCTTAGTGAACAATCTTATACTCCTTATGTGAGTATTTTCTTTTGTTGACCTTCATTGCATCGTAGTACATGCCTTCGAGCATGTCATTGGTGAAAGAGACTCTTTCCTACTTGATCATGTTATAGAACTATTACCATGACTCAATAATATATAAACAGTAACTTGACTAAACGTTGATGCATACATACCCCATCTTGATTCTCCTTCAATCTTCTTAGCTTCATTTGGTTGTCATTGGTGTGACCCTTATTGCTTCATCTAATATTTCATGTATATCATACCTTTCTTGAATCCCATGAATGGGATTCCTAATGAGACATCTACTTTTGTTTATGAATATTCTTTTGAAGATTTCATCATAGTATTTTGAAGATCCTCACCCTGCAAATGTTTCTTTCCTTTTGATGATGGAGATCTTCTAATGTTCTTAATCGTGATCAATTTTTATTTCATTTTGGATGAGGTCCTATACTAAGTATGCTCCTTCTACATGAATATCTTAAGCTATATCTACCATGCTCCTATATTCTAGAAGACATTTCTTATCATGGATTTTTTTCTCATTTATAAGTGCTCCTTCTACATGAGTATTTTGAACTCTATGTACATCATGATTCTAGATTCTAGAAGATGTTTCTAGCCATGCAATTTTATTCTATTCCTACATGATCCTATAATACTCAAAACTTTAAAAGAATACTTTAAGTAAAGAGTTTGACTTATTCACAGTAGAGATTCGAAGGATATTCCTTCTTTTTCTTCTTGTCTTCTTATTTAATTTCTTGAGTCACATGAGCCTCTTCCCTTTTTCTTTTGTTTTTGTTGTCCTTCTTAAGTTTAGGACAATTCCTTTTGTAATGTTCATATTCTTGGCATCCAAAGAATTGGAATTTGGACATATCTTTGTTGTTTGTTCTTCGTTGACCAAATTTGCCAAATTTTCCCTTTCTCTTGGCCATGGTAGCAAATGCTTGCTCCTTTGATCCTACATCTTCCTTGGCTTTGAGTCTGGTTTCCTCTGTCTTGCATAGAAACCACATTTCACTTAGTTTGATTGTAGCTTCCTTCTTGGCATATATGATTTATGTGAAGTTTCCCCAATCCTCAGGTAGAGCATTGAGTACTACATTTGTCATTTCTTTGTCTGACATGACTTCCCCTAGATCTTGAAGTTGACCTCTCATCTCAGAGATCTTCATGAAGTAGGGATTTATTCCTTCCTTTGATATCTTCATCTTGTACAATTCATTTCTTAGAGATATCACTTCTCCAATTGTGGTTACCGAGAATAGTTCTTCTAGTTTATCATAGATTTCTTTTGATGTTTCAAATTTGGAGACATAAGGAATGAGAGAGTCCTTGATAGATTATATTAGAATCCTTTGAGCTCTTATCTCATCCTTATTATACTTGGCTAAAGCTTGAGTTTGTTCCTTAGCAGGAATAGTAACATTCCCTTTGATGTGTTCCTGGAGTTCATTCTCCTTGAGAAGTAAATCAGATCTCTTCTTCCATGCAAGTTATTATTGGTACCTACCAATTTGTTTCTTTCCTTGCAAAAATACATTGATGTATATTTAGAAGGGGACATATACTTATTTGATAGATTTTGAGATGCAGTAGACTTGCTTTCTCCTTGAAAACTTGATGCCTTGCCTTCCTTAGATCTTGATGTTCTTTGAGTTGCTTTCTCTCAATTGGGCTTGCTTCAAGTAGACTTGATTGATAGCTTGGCTTGTGGTGTAGGTCCCTTCTTGATCTACTCTTCTTTTTAGGTGCCTTTGTACAAAAGGCTTTTCCTTTTGCTTTGTAGTCTCCTTATAATCCCTTCTTTTCCTTGAGTATATTTGGCTTGATGCTTCAACCTTGTATATTCCTTCCCTTGATGAGTGTTCTTGAGTTTCCATTTCCTTGATGTGTTACCTTAGCTCTGATACCATGTTGAAGAATCTAGGGCAATTAGGTTAGTATGATTCTTCTTTGCTTGATAACAATTTGTAGAGTCCTTTTAATTTTTCTTGTTAGCTTAATCTTCTTCCTCTTATTATTAATGCATATGTGTGTATTTCACCAAACTGCTACCAAAAACATAAGAGCAATAACACAAGATGTTGGCTCTCTGCTAGGGCTAAAACCTCTCTTCTCTTGAGAGGAAAACCCTTTAGTAATTTTCTCTCATTGAAGCTTATTATTGATCAATTACCAACCCTATACCCCTTACTATAATGTCCTCCAAGCACAAGTCAAGTCCTTTCTCCTTTCTGCACTATGTTCCCCGGCACATGGACTTCCTCCTTCCAACACTTTTCTCCCCAACACTTCGTTCTCTTCTTCATTTCTTTTTCTAGAGATAGATCTTGGCTATGTTATCTTCTTGATGATATATTCTTCTTCCTTTATTCAAGATGTTCTTCACTTAAGGAGACACCCTTCTCGAGATTCTTCTTGAGGTAGGTCTGCAAACTTGATGTGATTGAACAGCAACCCTAGTTTTGCCACGTATGGTGGGAACCCTAGAGAATTAGGGTCCTTTCCCTTCGCTAGAGAAATAGGCTTCTTCACTTGACTTGGGAGGCCTTGTAGGCCTAGTTTCAAGCCCAAACAACACTAGTTCATGGATTGTTTGTTCCTGTTGTCATACCTGCATACTTGGCCTCCTTTTCTTTGCATGTGTGATTGTTTCTAGCCCTAGAAATAGTCCTATTCACATTAGTTTTACTCCTCCTTCCTTTGTTGCACTAGAAGACCTCTTCTTCTTCCTTTGTTACCCTTTTCTTGCCTCTTTTCTTCATATATTTTAAAGATATGAGTGCGTTGTCTTTGGAGGAGTGGAAATCCTCTATATATAGAGGATTGTCCCTCCTTTAGGTTGACTTGTCTTTTATAATTTAGATTGTTTCTTTTGTAGGTTTCGTTGCATGGAGGAGACTTGTTGACTTTGATTGGAGGTATTCTATTGATTCTAATGCACAATCATACATGGTGTAAAATGCCCTTTAGGCCTTCAACTTTTTCTTTTGACTATTTGACTCACCTATAGCACTTTAACATGTGTTGGACCTATTTCAATGAGCAAGAAACTCATTGACATATATTATAAAAATAACATTTCTTTTCTTGAATAAATACAAATATCAAAAGTAAATTGATGAAGACCGAACCTAGTTACATTTCCTTCAACTTCCGTGGTGGGTCAGCTCTTACGCATAATATAAGTCATATAAGTTATTCCCAGCATGCCTTTCTAGTCCTCAGAAAGTTGTGATAATTACTGGATTCAATTTCAAAGTTGATAAAGAGACAATTGGGTTAAAACTTAAAATCTAAGCCAATTTTGTAGCACATTATAGTTTCAAGACCAAGGAGAGCAGTAGGTAGCAAGAGTAGAGTAAATCCGGTTAATCATCGCAGTACTCGTTGTGGCGTGGATGCTCTCTCATTATGGCGAGGTTATAGAAATTGTAATTACTCCTACATACTAGAGTTGGATAAATTTAAAAGAGTTTGTTAACTGAGTCAAGTCGAGTGAGTTCGAGTTAACTTATATTTTGGGAAAAGTCAAATTTAGAGTGTGTGTGTGCATGTTGAGTTATTTTGGGCAAGTAGCTAGTCCAAAAAGCATAAATACCCCTCACCGAGTTCATTGTAAGAATAAAGTTTCTATGATCAATAGAAGGTGTTTTGCCTCCTCTGCCTTTCCAACAAATTGATATTAAAGCTAGACGATTCAGGAATGAGAGAGTCTGCAGTTGCAGCTTATAGATCCATAGTGTGTGAGTGATTAAGCATGCCAGGAAGAAAAAATTGAGCGATACGTTGTAGCTTGTAGATTTTTATTTTTAACAGAGTGAGGGTCGAAGCCCAAGTACGTAAACTTGTTGACATGGAAGTGAGCTAGTCATTTGTTAATTAAAACGAGACGCAACTCTTGCCCCCTCTACAATCGCATGTTAATTTGGGGTCGAATGCCGATGCTATCGAGCATTAAAAATTCAACACACAATTGGAATTAACAGTTCCTGATATAAAATAAAAATTCATAAAGGTTTCTCATTGTGTGATCGTGGAGCACACGTGTTGTTAAATATCGAGCCAGCATGAGAAGGTTTGAAAAAACTTTATTTTAATTTCTTTTGGCAGAGTTGTTTAAAAGGTTGAAGACCATCACGTGGGCAAGTGTTAAATAAACAAAATTTATTCCAAAGTTTTTTTTTAAAGGAAGGCACATTTGATGGGGATTGGATGAAGCGCATTGGAGATTTTTAAAAGAATTTTTTATTTTATGGGTTATAAAGGTTTATAAAAAAAACTTATATAAGGTTTTATTAAAGTTTTAAAAGGAGTTTTTGATAAAGTTTTTGTGCGAAAGTAGAAAAAGCTACAACTTCCAAGCAAGCATGAAGATTTTGGACTAATTTCATGCAAGGGAGAGTGATACGAAGTAGCAGGTTATGTCACAAGCAAAAAAGTCATCCACGGATCTGAGAGCAAACAAGAAAGACTCTAAGAGGAAAACAGAGCTTGGAGAATCACACTCAAAAGTGGATGATGGTTGTCAAGACCATAAAATTGAAACCCTTTATGCAAGAATGCATATGGGTGAAGAAGATGCAACAAAGATTGCAAAGAGAGAATTTGAAGCCTCTATGTGTGAAGCAAAGAAAGAGCATATAAATGCTCAAAGAATCCACTTTAACGTGGATGGTGCATATGATGATGGATCCCACTATGATGAAACACATGTGGATGATGACTGCAATGTGATATGTGAATTGATGAATCTAGTTACAGCTGATGAATTTGGTGAAGTTGAAATTGTTAATGAGATTGACAATGAGCACATGCATGCTCGAATATCCCACAATAGAGTGGATGGAAATTATGTTGATGTTAAATTTAATGAAGAACCATTAACTGGTGATGAGTGGTTTCACGTGATGCAACAAAAAGTTCTTATTTATACGTTTTTTATTTGGTGAGAGAAGCACGCATATTTCAAGAAGCCAAGTGGAAGACAACATGTTTGTAGCATCTGAGATTTGTGAAGAAGCAGAGAAGACAGAGAAGGAAGAGGTAAAGTAGGAAGCTCTCACTGAAGAGCATAATGAAGATATTTTTAACTTTTATTTTGAGTGTGAAAAGTACAGGAAAGAAGAAGTAGTACCTGAGGATGAAAAGAAGGATATGGAAGTTTCTGAAAACAAATAAGAATGCATTAAAACCATTTTTCAGCAATGGATTCAAGAAGAGATAAGATTCTGCTATCAATAAATATGGCAAAAAGAAAGACAGGTATATGAAGCACAAGAAGTAGAGAAAATAAGATGGTTTGAAGATGCAATGTTGTGGAATCATTCCATGGTTGAATGAATATTTGAAGAGGAAGGTGTAGAAGACGAGATCAAATTGTATTTCAGCACAAATTCAATAAAAGTTAAAGAAAATTTGCAGCAACATCAAGTAAAGAAATATGGATCCCACAATAAGAACACGCAATAGAGAATGAATCAATTTCAAGGATATAGAATTTGGAATCAGAGAAAAAGAAATTGAAAAATTGCAAAATTTATGAGTCCTTGCAAGCCTAGCTGAGACACAGACTAGCAGGCATGTTTGAGTGATAATTGATTCAATTTCTATTGTAGTCCTAGCAGGTATAGTTAAGTCATGTTATGTCATGTTGAGTCAAGTTAAGTCATGTTTGAGCTATGTTGAGTCATATGGTTATAATTAAGGGGGAGTGCTAGAAATTTTAATTACTCCCGCATGCTAGAGTTAGCTAAATTTAGGAGAGTCAGTTAACTAAGTCAAGTCGGGTGAGTTCGAGTTAAGTTGCATTTTGGAAAAAGTCAAATTTAGATTTCTTGTGCATGTTGAGTTATTTTGGGCGAGTATTTAGCCCAAAAATCATAAATACCCCTCACCGAGTTCATTGTCAAAATAACGTTTCTATGATTAATAGAAGATTCGTAGCTTGTATGTTTTGTGTGTTAAATTTTTGTTTTGTCTCCTCTACCTTCTCAATAGAGGGTGCACTTGCTGCAACAGAAAATAAAGTACTCGTCAAGGGCCAAAAGTGGATAAGTACGCTTCACTATTAGGTATGGACCATGGCGAGAATGAGGCATTAATAATAATAGGGAAATTTATGTTTTTATTTCTTTCTAAATAGAATAATGGGTGATATGGAGAATGCAAGGGGGAATTATTTCAAACAATTGTCTAGTTTACTCAGCCATTAGCAAGAAATTTGATATGGGGCAAATGATTGGTTCATTCTCTTTTTTGGGGGTGAGACAAATTGCTAGCGTTAGACTTATAGAGAAGCTTCTTTTTTATCTATTTCAAAGCGTTAGATGAGCAAATGGATTAGCTTCTATATAATTATCATGCAATGTTTACACGTATACAATAGAATCATTTGATAGAAGCAAAGGGTTGGGCAGATCAATTGCTTCAATTGAATAAACTAAATTAAACTTAAATTGATATAGCAAGAAAATCAAAGTGGATGACTGGAAACTATATAGATAGATTGAATGGTTGATGACCTCCTTGTTAAAATTAGAGACTACTTCTGGCTAGGATAGGTATTTTTCTTTACTTTTGGATGGAAGCAATTCTTTTGATTTACTAGGTGTGTGGGATGTTGGTTTCATTATTAGGAGGAAAAGTTTATACATATAGTTAGATGAAGTGGGACCTGTATATTTTATGATTTAAGGTGTGTGCAGAGAGAGAGCCAGCCATAAAATCATGTGAGATCTGCAGCATGGCTTTTGGCCCTTCGTATCAAATGCACGTATGGAATAGAGTTTAGGGACCTTACTAAAATAATAATACCTTAAACAGATATATAGAGGGAAAGAGGTGAAACAACCTACTCCACCCCAACCCACATGGTAGAATAAATCAACATCATTATGCCAAGTTATGATTCCAACCCTTCTATAATACGAATTTTCGAATAAGCGATTAAAGTCGCCCGATTATATAAGTAGCCCTCGTCCAACAGAAATAAATATGAACCATTATTCATAAATTGGGTTGGTTAAGGCATGAAATAATAATAAGAAAAGTGCACACAATAAATAATAATAGGGCCTTAATAATAGAAGAAGAGCCTTATTTTCTGGAAATAGCTCTTCATTCACCGAACACTTGCTTCATTCAGCGAGGCCCTAACAAAGAAAGAGATTCCTTCGTATATTTTCCGATGATGTTCTACCGATTGACTCCTACTATAACAACCTAAACGACCACTATCATCATTGGGTTAGGCATGGGAAAGAGTTTGAACAGAACTAGCCAATGAAAATTAATAGGGGGCCTTGATAAGATTTTAAATGGATTTAGCTTATATCAATAGGGCACACACAGGTCATTTCTTAGATAGCTTAGGCTATCTTTCTAATTTCAAGGGCTCTTGCTCTTTTTATAATATGCTTTCTTGCACCACCGTATCCAGATGGACTATTCGAGTTGTATCAACATAACCTCTCTCATATACCACAGGAGCTAGACTTATCTGATCTATAGTTGAACTTAGCGCATGGAGGGATGTCAATGTCATTCCATTATTCAACGTAATGTAGGGATCGATCAGGAACCAACACACGTAGTAAGAATGATTTTATTCCTAGCTAATAACCCCCCCGTATGCTACTTGCGACTGATGGTACTACCACCCCATAAAGTAAGATCAACCAGTTGCAAGCAACCAATCTCTTTACTTCGCCCTACCCAAAGGCCAGCACAATAGCTCTGACACATTGAAATATTTTCCAATAGGACATTTGGTTTGATGTATGCAGATGAAAACAAAATAGATAGAGCAGAAAATCAATAATGTAGAGCACACACTCGAACAATTAGTTGTGAGAGGTTAATTTGTAGTTGCAGACAGAACTAGGATGTTAGTTTTCACTATACAACATTTGGCATCATGGACAATTATTATATTCCAAAAGGTTATTTTTTAGGTGGTCTCTAACTCTTTAGAAGATAAACCTTTAGTGTTTTTATTGGGGAAGACCTAGGTCTTTCTAAATAAAGTATTGACATTAAGGTTCTTATATGTTGAAAGAGAAGCTATTGTTTAAGTGAGAATCTACCACAATATGTGTATTGGAGAAAATATTAGAGAAAATAATCATAAGAGAATCCATATGCATATTTACCAACAACAATGCAAAGAAAGTGAGCAACCTATGCTAGTGTCTGTGAATCTGATAAGGGACAAACCTCTCCAAAGGAGACCTACAGTGGACAATTTCCTTCTATTTATATGTAAGCCCTATTTCCAAAAGATGAGAATATGAGAAAAAAATGTATCCCTCACAATTACTTCTTCCGTGGAAGATAAAAAAAAATTAACTAAGATAGCATAATAAAAACTAATTGGTAAACTATCGTAGAGAGATTACTATATTACTGAACATTCTATCACACAAGGAAAAACTTATTGAAATTGTGCATTTTAAATAAAAACAAGAGCTAAGGGCCATTTAATAGTTGATACTATCTCAAATACACAAAAAATGTTAGAATAATTCCAAATCCTTATGATTCTAGTGGTCTCCTATGTTATCTTTTCGACGACCATTTGATTACAGGTAACAAAATATCGATTTCAATCTAAGATCATATCGATTGAGCCTTTAGAGTGATTGATGAAACCACAACTTTTTTATAGTGCTATGACTATCATGGATTTGGATTTGAAGGAGAATTCAGATGTCAGTGTTGTAGACCATTTCATTTACTTCTCTCACACGTCGTTTATTTGCTTGGAACAGTACATGCATAGAAGATGAAGGAAACATGTTGGTTCCATGCAGGAGGTCGTGTTCACAACTCGCACTTCATAATTTTTTTATTATAGTTATTATGATCTAATATTTATTTTATATGAATTTGTGATAAATTAAAAATTAATAAAATTAAAATTATAGATAAGAGTAAAAAACATAGCTAAAATTTTGTTTATGTGCATGCAGCCCACTTGTTTGATCATTGAATGAATATTTAGGGAGCTCATGCAAAAGTCAACTTTACATTTAGCTAAAAGAGTTTCCACTAGCTAATTGCAGCAACAACCATTTGGTTCTGTGAAAGCCATTTTTCTAGTTCTAAGGTTTTAATTATCTTTGAGAGTTAGCTCTCAAAGAGAATAGAACTTTATCTAAAAATTAGAGAAGGTTCGACTAAGTAGGGTGGGGGAACTAAAACATTTGTTGGAGGTGCTTCCTGCATTGCCAACAATGGTGTATGAACCAATACTAAATTAGATGTATGTATACAACAATACCATAAACTCTTGTAATTCAGATTAATTCCATACCTAACATCTATGAGCCTAGTAAATGATAGTATGTCCATAACCCATTAGCCTGGCTTATGAACACGGCATGGTCATACATACTTGAATTAGCTCATATAGAGTAAGTACCAAGTTCATGCTCTGACCTACAAGATCAATAGATTCATAGCCTATTACCCAACTACATGAACTGGTTATTGGTACTATTGGTTTCAATTACCATGTTCAATTTAAGAAATACTAATATTCATCATATTCAATAGATTACAACAATTCAACCTTTGTTATATGCAACTTAAATGACTAGATTAGATCTCTATATCAAGCTTACACGTCTAATTCTTAGTTTATAGATAGCTTACAGACTTGAGTCATAATATTTGTCTATGCGCTTAATATGCAATGTTTGTCTCGCAACGGTCATTTGTGGTTCTACAAAGCAACTTTGAAAATGCAGCAGTGTCGAAACCCTAAGCAAAAGCACCTGCAAGGTTACTGTGACACGGTTGTCATTTTTGATTCTACAAAGCAACTTTGAAGATGCAGTAGTGTGGAAATCCTCAGCAAACGCACCTGCAAGGTTACTGTGATGGATATATCTAACTTCGGGGATCCCGTTTATTGAGGACAGGAGTTTCAGATCCATCAAAATTGTACAAATAATCCCCTCGTCCCCTCATATGTTGTGATCCTCTCATTTTCACAGCTCTCGTTTGTAGACACCACAAAAATACACCACAACAGCATGCAAGGACCGCTTGGTGATTTATCAACCGCCCCAATAAATGACTTCCATTTTCATGCAATGACCACCATAGCATTTAATACCTACATACTAATAGTAGGATTGTAAGTTTTAACCCCCTATAGAAATTACCTACATATGAATCCTTAAAACAGAAAATAAACAATGGCGAGAGCATAAAACATAAATCAGACATACACAAAAAATTTCCCCTGGATCCCAAAATCGGGACTACCAGATTTATTTTTCATTATATTCCTTTCAATGTTACAATACATATATATACTGATGACCTAGGTTTTCATTGATGTCAATACGGAAATATTCTAGATACTAGAGGATGACATGAAGCCAAGGGGAAGTTGAGTGGATCCATGAAGAGACAGGAGCAAGACCATCAGGATAGCCAAGCCATAAGCAAGAGGAATTACCAAAGGAGGCATATCAAGGCATATTGCAGAATATCAGAGCAAACAGAGGAGGCCTCTTTGAAAGACATTGCCAAGCCAGAGGAGCCACATTAGAGCTATCGGAGCTACAGAGGAGCCATATATATATATATATATATATATAGAGAGAGAGAGAGAGAGAGAGAGAGAGAGAGATATGCCATCTATATGTCAAAGAAGAACATAGCAAACAAAGGACGCAAACAGACCCATCGAAGGAAGAAAACAAAGCCATTGGAAGCTATCAGAGCAACGTATGTCACAAAAGGGTCATATGCATGGAAATGAGCTATCAAATCAATTTATGTCAAAGAATGCACTATTGGGAGCGCAAGAATACACTCTCAGGAGCAGAAATCACATATATGCATGCAATTACACTATCGGGAGCTATCGGGGGAGAAATTGATGCATTTAGACTATCGGGAGCTATCGAAGGCCAAAAACCCATATATATATATATATATGCTTTAACACTATCGGCGGCCAAAAACTATGCATCTATGGCAAATACACTATCGGGGGCAGAATGGTATGAGTTTTATGGCAAATACACTATCGACAAATACATATATTCAATACACTATCGGAGCGGAAAGGCAGAGTTTATTTATGTGTGCGCGGAATAAACTATCAGAGTGGCATATATGTAAACATGAAACCCAATCCAGGCAGAGTTCGCCAGGGTTCGAGCTTGTGTAAAAATGAACCCACATCTGATTTACATCTTGTGATTGTCATTTTTAATTTCTGCTAGATGAGCCTTGGTTGTTACATTCCATTGTTGCCATCTCTTTGACCAATCATATGCTTTCACTTGGTTGTTTTTCCTTTCCTGAGGGACCACAGCAATGATTGGTTTTATTAGCCATCGCCTTAACCATTACATGTTTTGAGCAATTCCACCATTGCCGAAACTAGTTGCTACCCTTTATACCACTTGTTCCTCTAGGACGAGTCACCTTTAAGCTCTTTTCTGACTCTTAAAAGCTGAAAATATTGCCAAGTATTTTTCCCTTTTTGACTCGTAAAGGAAATAAAATGGGGGGTCCACTTTTAAGCTCTTTCCTGAGCCTTTTTAAAAAAATGAAAAGATTGTCGAGTTCTTGTCGCTTTGAACTCATTAAAGGTTGTGAAGCGTCATCTACCCAGTGTAAGTTTACCCCTTTGATGGACTGGAATAGATTACTTACGAAAAAGGTATACGTTGATCTATCATGGTCAATATGTTCTCTCTAGTATCATTTCCTATCTTTTCGGGCTCGAGATACACAAACATATGAAAAGGGCCCATTTAGAGTTTTATTTTCCATGTCTTTTTCAAACTCTCTAAATATGAAAAAGGCTCATAGTTTTACCTATGTCGAACTCGTTAAACCCTAACGACATCAGACTCGTCGCCATGATGAGACTCAAGCTTCTCCTCCCTAGGGCTCGTTAAAATTTCACTGTGTTGGATTTGTCTAAAGGACAAACTTATATTGCAAGCATATGCTATCCCCTTCAAGCTTGTATTTCAAAAAATAATTGGGTTACCCGCCAGCAATGGTGGGGAAAATTTTGGAAATATTCTATTGATTACCTACAATAGCTTGTCCCTCTTGAACATCGACACTTTTTGTTTCTCGTCGGGTTTTGGATATCCTTATTTCGTCATTGGCCTTCCGGGATTTGGGTTCTTCATTTTGCCTCATTCCATTCGATCCTTGTTGTCTTTGCATGACCTTCGATCCCTTGGTACCAAAGTGCTACCACATTCCAAAGTCATGTTGTCGATATGTTCAAGAGATTAATCCTTTTGGAGTTTTCACCCTTATATCCTCCTTTGTTTCTATGTTTCATCCATCTTCATCTTGTTCCTTGTCTCATGTCATTGATGTGGGAAACATTATGGCCCTCCTGCGATGGATCACTTCCTATCGACATCAACTCGTTATCCAGGAAGTTGATCTAGAGACCCCCTTTGAGTACCTTGGAACTTGCATGCCTCAATGGCAAGTTCTTCGCACTCGACAACAGGCTTGCATTATTGGTCTTCGATCGGTTGAAGTCACAAGTGTTCGACTTCAGGTCATTCTTCACACTTTGTGGATTATACTAGCAGTACCTTGATAACCATTGACATTACTGGTGGTATCTCTCGTGCTTGTTAACGGTTTGCATCATTAGCCGATAATCAAGTGATTTTCTAGCATGCTCGACTTCAACACAATTATTCACATATTAGAAATTGTACGATGGACAAGTTGGATTCAATACCCCGGACTGAGATTACATAAGTTCAGGTTGCGTGGATTGGTTCGTGATTACATACATGACCCTTTGATTGGATGGCTACGACCATATCTGAGTTGCTCTGGATGGCTGCGACCATAACTGTATTTTCATATGGTCTTATTGATTGGATGGTTGTGTCCATACCACAGACCAATTCTATTTGTCTTTTGGATGGTTGCGCCCATACCTAGACTACATGTATTTCTTTCACTATCAGAGATATTAGTTGTACTTGCGTCTGCAGGTTCTCTGCTATGGTGTTTCGATTCAATTATGGTTTCATAGAGCATTTCACCCCTCCCAATATCTCAGCCTTCATGCTTTAGGGGGCGTCTGTTACACAGTATTTTGTCACTGACCCCGTATCCCCTGATTCCAAATAAACTTGGTCCCTGAATGGCATCTGCTCTGTGTCATGCATCAAAATATGTGTCCACATCTTCCAAATCACTCAAGAAGATTAAAAATACTCATTAATCCTGAAGTTGACCCTTTTTACCTATGTTTCAAGATCATCGCAGGACATTAGTATCCTACCTGCGACGATGGCCCAGAGTGAACAAGAACCTGCATACCAGTTCTTTCTTACCCTTCACCATAAAGCCTTTAGGTTGCTTCATGTAAATCTCTTCTTCGAGATCCCCGTGAAGAAATGATATCTTCACATCCATATGTTCTACCTCAAAATCAAAAGCAGCAACAACAAATAAAAGTAATCTAATAGAAGCTACCATGGCAATAGGAGAAAAAATATCACCAAAATCAACTCCCGACACTTGGGAATAACCTTTTGCTACCAACCAAGCTTTGTATTTCTCCACCTTGCCTTTTGCATTCATCTTCTTCTTAAACACCCATTTGCTACCAATGGGTTTCCTTCTAGCTGGCAACTCCACCAAATTCCAAGCCTTATTTTTGTGCAAAGATGTCATTTCATCAACCATGACCTCTTTCCGGAGATTTCCATCTCTGAATCTACTGCTTCCCTAACAGTTATGGATCATCATCATCAATAGATAAAGAAAAATTTGAACAAAAAGCAATTGGGTTATACCTTTATGGCTACCTTCTTTCTCAAACTAATATTCTCACAACTGGAGTTTGTGGATCTTCATCTTTTGATTCCTCTTCTGCTGTAGAGTTTGATTCCTCCTCCTTTAGCTCAAACTCTATCTTCTCAGGTTCCTTTGCTAGGACTTCATTTTTAATAACATCTTTCACCTCTCTAAACACCACATCGCGATTGTACACAACCTTCCTTGTTTCTGGATTTCAAATCTTATAACCTTTTAAACCAACCTTATATCCAATAAAGATGCACCTTTCAAATTTACTATCCAACTTGGATCTTTTCTCCTTTGGAACATGTACATATGCATCACATTCAACTATGCTCATATGTGAAAGAGAGGGTTTCTTACCAGTCCATATCTTTTGTGGATTCTTATCCTCCAACACTGATGAAGGTGATCTGTTGACTAGGTAACATGAAGTCTCTACCACCTCTGCCCTGAATTCTTGTCCTAACCTTGCACCACTGAGTGTGCTTCTTTCCTTTTCCCTCAACATTATGTTCATTCTTTCTGCAACTCCATTTTGTTGAGGTGTGTATGGAGTAGTCTTTTGTTGTGCTATACCACACTTCTTACAGAACTCTTCAAATTCCTTCTTGTAAAACTCTACACTGTTATATGTCCTCAGCACCTTTATCTTTTTCTTTGTCTGGTTTTCCACCAGAGCCTTGAATTCCTTAAACCTGTCAAAGACTTCAGATTTCTTCCTGAGAAAATATATCCATGTATTCCTTGAGAATTCATATATAAATGATACATTGTACACAGACATACCCGGTGATGGAACCAACACAGGTCCAAACACATCACTGTGCACAAGATCTAATATTTGTTTCGCCCTCTAAGCACCAAAGGGGAAACTCACCCGATTATGATTCCCATATACACAAGTTTCACAGAAATCAAAATCCAGAGAGAAATTAGACATACCATCTACCATACCATTACCATGAAGTATTTTAAGGCCCTTCTCTCCAATATGTTCAAGCTTTTGATGCCACAACATGATCTTTTCTCTAGAGACCACTAGATTTTCTACTCCACTTTCAGGAACCATAGAATTTTTGCACCCATCAATAAATTTGCTACCCTGAAGCTTGTACAGAGTTCCAATCCAAACTCCCCACATCAATACCAATGCTCCTCGAACCATCTTGAAGGTATCTTTCTCGAACATTACTTTTACACCTGCATCATCCAGCTTGCTTACAGAAATTAGATTTTTGGCCAATGCAGGAATATATAGAACACCCAGAAGTTTTCTAATCCTTCCACCTTGCAACTTCAACTTGAACTTTTGCGGCCGAAGATTATAGCCTTCCTGTCATCCCCTAAGAATACATCACCACCATCATATTTATCATACTCACAGAACCACTCCCCGTGGGGAATGAAGTGAAAGGATGCACCTGAGTCAAACAACCCTGCCTCATGATCTAAATGTGTACTTGAAAAAGAAGCAAAGTACACATCCCCACCTTCATCTAAGGTGGGTTTTTCCTCTGCAGAAGGAGCATCATCAAATCCCTTTACTTTCTCGGGAGCTTTAGATCTACATTCCTTTTTGAAGTGCCCTTCCTTTTCGCATTTCCAACACACCTTTACAGGTTTTCCTGGAGATTTAGATCTCCCACTCAAGGATATTTTTTCTTGTTCTAGGACCATCCTCATACAAACAAGGCATCACAATTCTGGCCCTCCGTATTTTTCCGTCTCATCTCCTACGACAGCAAGGATGAGACTATTTCATCAAACTGCAAAGGAGTCGCATTACTACCTATTGTGACAACCAGACTATCCCACGAAACTGGTAGAGAACACAACAAACTAATGCACTTATCATCATCTAAAATTTTTATATCAACAGATAATAATTGGCTTACCACTGTATTAAAGGCATTCGGATTCTTTATCACCGAGTCTCCATCCTTCATCCTTGGGTTATATAGATTTTTTGGTAAGAACATTTTATTCACCAGAGACTTAGGTTGGTACTAAGTCCCTAACTTGTCTCACAAATCCTTCGCTGAAGCATCCCCTGATACATTCAACAGTATTGAATCTAAGATACACAACCATATTGTGCTCTTTGCCTTCTGATCCAACTTCTTCCAATCTTCATCAAACATTATCGTTGGTTTAGTATCTGGATCTACTGCAATCCACTGATCTTTATCCACCAACAAATCCTCTATATTGAGTTTCCACAACTCAAAAATTTGACCATTAAATTTCTCGACCTCTTTCTTTCCACTGCTTGCCATCTTCTTTCACCACAAGAATCGATCCCGCAGATCTCCAACTGAACAGGGTCTACCATATGCCCAAGAAAAACTCTAGTAAAGGCATCCCCTTGAATCCAAAACAGCTCTGATACCAAATGTAGGTTTTAACCCCGTACATAAATTATCTGCATACAAATTCTTAAAACAGAAAATAAACAATGGCGAGAGCATAAAACATAAAGCAGATATACATAGAGATTTTCTCGTGGATCCCAAAACCGGGACTACCAAATTGATTTTTCATTGTATTCCTTTCAATGTTACAATACATATATATACATGTTGAAGCATCCATTAAACCTTGATTAGAACATAACCATAGTTCCCTTGACCGGATCTACAAAATACCATGGGCAGAAATCCATCATGCTCAAAACCATATGTGAAAACCATGCACAAAACCATAGGTAGGTTTGCCCACCTAATATAGGGCCCAAAAAAAAAACTCCCCGGGACGCTGCCCAGGTCCCCATAAAGGGGGGCTATCACCCCCCGCTATCCCCCCGTGCATGGGGATAGCCATGGAAAGAATATAACACACACCCAACAAGCATTAGTTTACATTTTTGAAATATGAATGAACCAAATCCAACATAGTATATGGTTATGGCCTCTCCGCAAAACTATGGTAAGTACATGGTGGAGCTAAAAATTCTAAGTTAAACTAATGCCAAACAGAACATTCTCATTCTTATAGTCCCATGTCAGATGGCAAGGACTAATACACACATTTTTTAATTCCATTGCATCGATATCTTACAAACCAGATCATAACAAATAGTAAGTATGAGTAGTGTTCCAGTTCTCCGCTTGTGAAGAAATCTTGTACAAAGCATCATGAGTATGATTCTTGTGAAGCATTCATATGGAGTGAAATTTCTCCTTTTGAATGAGGATTTTACTGCCATCGAGAATACAATGTATCACAAGCTTGATTTGTCTAAATCCTTCATGCAAAGAAAAAATTTTCCTTCTAAAGGTGGAGTTTACTTCCATCGAGAAAGGAGCACTACATTGGGATGACATATTTGAAGTTTCATTTACAATGCTTATGGAAAAAGTTATTTTTTATATTGAATTTTAAAAAATAATAAACTTGTCCATGGGGTGTAGGATAGATGGTGATGGGAGCTCTGTTAAGGCAGTCCTTGATGAAGTCTTTTTCCCACAAAAATGGGTACTTGTTTTTATTAAATCTACACCGGTTGTGGCAAATACTTTGGAAAGTTACATTGCATGCTACTCAAAAATTTCAGGGTTGACCATATATCCCTACTAGTTGAGAACCTGAATACATCTAAATTCTCATTTCCTAATAGAAGCACTATATGTCAAAAGTAGCATATTTGACAAAATTGAGACAAAAGCAAAAACACATTAAAAGCCAAAAACATATTCATTCACTCACCTTGGCGATTAAGATTTATGTCTCTATTTTTTTAATACTTAATTTTAAAATAATTAATTAATAAATAAATAAATTTTGTTAGATATAAGACTTTTTTGATCTATTAATGTAGATAGATGTCTTTTGGATTAATCACATTTATCAGGATTTGGTCAACGTTTCGAGCCAACTAATGTTGTCCATCCTCAGGTAAAGGTGAAGAATTGATTGATTCTTTACCTTGTCCTGAGGATGGACCACATTAGTTGGTTCGAAATGTCGACAAATCGCACTGATACTGTGATTAATCTAAAAAGAAATCTATCTAATAAAAATTTTAAAACTAATTTAATAATATATAATGTATATATTTTTTAATTTAATAAAAGAAAGTAAAAAATATGAAAGAGAAACAACAAACAAACATCACTTTATATAACTTTAATACTACACAACTGAGAAAAAAATTATGGGATTTTTTTTTAATGATATTCTATTATATAAAAAAGATATTATTTATTAATTTATTTATTTTTATTAGTGCTATTGTTATATATGCACAACTTAATTATTCATGGACAAATATAGACAACATAGTTACAATATGGTCAACCATAGGCCTCCGCCTATGATCAAATATTGTCAACATGGCCAACCATAGATAACGATCATTGACCATGGTTAAAACATAGTCAAACCATGGTTAACCACCATCAACCATCGTCAAAATGTAATCATAGTCAAAATATGGTCAACAATAGTCAAGTCATGGTTAATTATAGTGAAACATTGTGAACCATAAAAAACCATGGTCAAGCATATTCAACCATAATTAACCATAGTTAAACCATGGTTAAATATCATCAACCATAATGAAACCATGGTCAACTATAGTCAAATAATAGTCAACCTTAGTTTAACCATAATCAAATTATGATCAGGCATAGTCAAGTCATAAATAACCATAGTGAAATCATGGTTAAACATGGTGAAACCATGGTTGAACATAATGAAACCATGGTCAACCATAATGACACCAAGGTAAACCATGGACAACCATAATCACCCATAGTAAACCATAAACATGCATGGACAATGTAATGTTCCCATTTTTATTTTCCTCTATAATATATCTAGGGTGGATTTCCGGGTCATGGGAGTAGGATTTTGTCATCAGGGGTCTTGGGGGAGTTTGAGGAGTTTTACGAGGTCTGGTGGTGCTCGCTTGGAATTTTCTACCGTCGGGAGCAGTTCAATACGTTTTATTTTAGTTCCATTGCGTTATGATGATTCTCATTATTATCAATCATAAATTAATTAATTAATTACGCTTGAGGTGGCATTCTAGAAGAAATAGGTTATGGAACCCCTTAGTGTAATAGCTCACTAAAACTGGAATGGGAATATCTACAGGATGGGATGCTGAGAAGATACCTTCAATGACTAGAGAAAGTGTGGTGGGATATTTACTATTTCCTAGATTAACAATGACTTTAATTTGTCATTTAACTAAAAAGGGGAAAATTAATTATTTGGAGGAAGAAAGGCCAAAAGTGACTTAAGCAAATTAAAATAAAATTAAAAAGTCACTTAAGATAAAGTCAAGGGAGGGTTCTAGAATAATAATAAAACAAAATACTTCTAGAAGATTGGAGATTTATTTATTGGGCCTTTAAAAGGATCAGGAGGAGGAGAATATTTAGGACATCTTGGAGTTAAGTATTTTCCTTGTGGAGAGGTTTGAAGAACTAGGAATTCCCAACTTCATTTGTAGCCCTAGAATGGAAACCCTCGAGTGATTCAGCGAGGGTGGGCAAGAACCCAACTCTCCCCTTGGTGAATTCACTTAGAAGGTTGACTGTCAAGAGAACTTGTGACTTGATCTTGGAGAGGCTACTAGGTTAAGGGTCTTGGTCTTAGTATTCATCAATTGGAATCTCTATAAGAAGAATTTGTGCGGGTTTTCCTCTCAAAGAGTGGGAGGTTTTGGCCCTATCTCATAACCTACATGTTGTGTCTCTTCTCTTTCATGTTCATGCATTGGTTATTGTTTGATGAAGAAGAACACGAAGAACTAATATGAAGAAGATCCTAATCTAAAAAAAGAAAAATCATTCACAAGCAGTAACTAATAAAAGAGAAATAAATTAAAATTCTAATGCCCTATATTTCTCAACATGGTAAACATAGTTACTGATCAAATGGAAACTATTACCTAAAAATGGGTACTCTAGCCCAAAAACCCCAAAAAAACATGAAAAAACAACCCAAAAATGAAAATTGTGTATTTTATAACGATGTTTTTTTTAGGGTAAATTTTCAACATTTTTTTAAATGGAAGTAAAAACCATTTTTTTTTTTGCAAAATGGATGAAAAAACACCCTTAAAAAAATAAATGTTGATTCTGAAAAAACAAACAAAAAAACAAAAAACAAAAACAAAAACAAACAAACAAACAAACAAAAACAAAAACAAAAAACAAAAAAACAAAACAAAAACAATGAGTTACAATTTTGACATTTTTTAGCAATGGAATTAAAGATAAAATATCTAAACTTTGAAAAATTGTAAAATTCCAACAATTCTCACACATGATGTTAAAGATAAAATAGTATATCTCAAATCCTGATAATTCCAACAATTTCCATCAATGTTGTTAAAGATGAACTATCTTGACTCTAAAAAACACTCAAATTGTAATTGTTTTCAAACATAACATTAAAGATAAAATATCATGACTTATAAAAACATTAACATCTTGACAATTTTTCAACCGTGCAATTAAAACTAAAGATTATGACTACAAAAAAACTCAAGTTTTCAAAATATTTCAAGCTTAACATTATGGAAAAAATTTATGACAAAAAAACTTTCAAAATGAACATCAAAGAATAATTTATTCTTTAAATGCTAATATATAGCAATTTTAAAATCTTAGCCTAAGACAACTCAATACATTGCAACAAAAATTTAAAAATCAACCATCAAATTGACACGCAGTGTATGTGAACTCGACTTGTTGTAATGAAAACTTAAAGATCAACCATGAAATTGATACATCGTGGGGGAAGACTCGTTTCATTATAAAGAAAATCTTAAAATCAACTATCAAATTGCCCATAATGAGATCGGGTTGCTAGATGAGTATCGACACGGACCCTGTAAAAAAATTGTATAAAGAAATAAAAATGAAAAATACAAAAAAAAAAAACAAAAATTCAAATATTGAAAAAAAAAAAATAAAAACAAAAAAAAAACAACATACAAAAAAAACAAAAAAAATAATATTGATAAAAAGAAAAAACAATGAAAAAACACAAAAAATCATAAAAAGAAAACACAATTTAAATATTTTTTTTTCTAAGTAATATTGTTCTATTGATATGGTACAAAAAAGGTTACAGAGAGGCATTGCCTCAGAGTTGTTAGTCATCTATCATCATCAAAAATTGAAACTGTTTGTTTTGGACTGCCCCTACATAGGGGAAACCAGTCTGAGAATCCATAAAGACGGCCCCCATTATGGGGGAAACCAATCCATTGAACCAGAAAAAACTATAGTCAAGTAAACCTTGGTTTTCCAAAAAAAACAAAGAGAGAATGCATTTTTAGAACCAAAAACACAGAGACATATCCACAAGACAGTGAGACATACCCACCTAGCGGAGACTCAACCAGAAGACTGAGACACATCCAAGACCACAAAACAGTGAGACACATCCACCTGGCAGCAGGACGCATTCGCAAGAGGCTATGTGTTAAGCCGGTGGCTCCTCTGGGGCTGGCTCCTCCTCAATCCTGCAGGCAAATTGATATCAATTGTCATCTGCTTTAGACACGCCACGACCCTAAGTTGGTGGAGCCTCCTCATTGCCTCCTGCTCCCAACTGCCTCTCACAAGTGTCGTTTTGCCTGCTGCCCGAAGCTTCCGTGCCATTATGCTTGTCATCCTCAGCTGAAGAACCGCCAGCTTTAGCCTTACCATGCAGAGCCATTCTACTTTCTCTTTGTTGCTTGTTGCCCGGGATGTTGATTCCTCGGCGATCTGGATCCTCCCCGCTCTGCTTGCCCCTGAGACTAGACAGAGGAGCTTGCGGCTCAGGCTCTTCCGCGAAGGAAATTGTGACAATCGCAGTGATTGTAGGCCGATTTAAGGAACTACGAAAGTGCAATTGAGTGTTGTGAGGGGCGGGATAAGGAGGAAGTGGGAAATCTGCAGAGCGAACAGCATCGTCCCTCCTACCTCTGCCACTTCGGGTATTCCAGTAGCGATAAGAGGGGTAAATGAGCGGATTAGGCATCTCAGTGGTTGAGTCCGGGGAATCTAAGGCGGAGCTAGTTGAAACCTGCGAGCGGGTGAATCCTCCATGGGTTCCTCCATGCCTACTGTGAATGTGATGCCTGAGGCGAGCCATAGCAGAATTGTAAGTTATATTGACAACAGAAGAGTTGGAGATATAGCGACGCTAAGAGTGAGCAAGAGAGGTCGGGGCTTGGTCTAAAATATAGATACTGGAATGAGAAAAATGGAAACCATTGCCAAGATCCAGGCAAGGAAGAATCAGGCAACGACTGCCTGTCGCAGTGCAAATACATTGTTCGGCTACTTGCGAAGGGCAGACGCCATGGAGAAGAGGAGGATTTGCAAATCGATGTGCAGGGGTCATGGCTATGAGGGAGGTGAATGTGTCACAACGTTCAGGGTCATTTATTATCTCCTGCAATGTGTTATGAATTCATCTGAGGTAATCTCTCGGGACGATGCAGGTAACCAAACCTATCCGTCGGCGGTCCGTCTTATTGCCTTAATTATCGTTGTTGACACCCGCATCCGAG